>OY855910.1:37867963-38167963 GCA_963693305.1 Meandrina meandrites
AAATCAGTGTCGCAAAAATTTGTATTCTGTACTAAAAGAGTGAGTGTTTGTATTCATCTTTTCTCATTATTGAACAGTTACAGTTTTAATGAGAATAAGAGTTACTAGGAAATTTCAGCAGAAAACTCTTTTCTAGACTTTGTTCTAACACTCCCTTCATCAGAAAAAGGGCGTTATCTAGTTTGCCTTAAAATCTCTGTTTCTGAATTGTTGTCTGAGGAAATCTACCCCTGAAAGCTGGCTTAAAAATAGTAAAACATTTCTGCAGCTTTGGTTTTCTCGTTGCTACTGTTATGTGGAATTCTTTTTAAGTTGTTTTGTAATGTTGTTGAGGCGCTGGTTTGTTTTGAGTTGTTATCAGCCGAAACCATTTTCGCACCCAACGTTTCAACAAAGATCTGAATAACAAGATTATTAAATTGAGATTTTAAAGTAATTATTTTACAATAAACATACGTTTGCTGACACCGAGGTTCACAAACAATTTCCACCTCCACACCAGAGAGAATCTTTTAAAAAGAAGCCGCATTTTTTTAATAAAAAAATATTGTATCGAAGACGGCATAAAGGTATCGCAGTTGGAAATGTTTGCGATAAACGCACAAGAATGATTATATCCCAACTCAAAGGCGTGTTAATGCGCCCATTGTATAGCCATAAAATTATATCATTGTTTAAATAGTCCATTTTGTCATAGGCGAGTTTGTTTACTCACTGATTAAGTTTGTTGGTCGATTACCGAAAACCTTAATCTGCTTGGTATATGTTTGCTTCAGACTTAAGCTTCTCAATTCTTGCATTGATAGCTTTTTTGGATGAATTCAAAGTTTGCGCCGACACGTTGTTTTAACTCATATCTTTGAAATTCTAACTTTGGTTGTTCTAAGACGTTGTCAAATTATTAAACCAATGTTTTAACAGGTGGTTTTGTGAGAGGAAGAAGAATTACGACCTATAAAATTACCACAGCTAAGTTATAAACCTATTATTCACTGCAGGGCTATCAAGAGCTTTCGATGAACATTCTCTTTCATAGCTCGATGGCTGCATAAACGGATGACAGCCTGTTATGGCAAATGTCATATTTGTATCTATTCTCTAAGATTGAGGCTCTCAATGCGTTTTTGACAGAGAACTCGACAGCATCGTAACGTTTACTGAATCTAGCTATGAATATCTTTTGACTTGTGCAGTTTTGTAATTTACGCAGACACGGCACTGCAATGTCATTCCTTTGTGAAAATTTAGCGGAAAAGAGCAGTTATGTTTAAGCGCCGGTTGCTAGGCGTCAGAGCACATGTATGCAGATTAACAAAACCATGTGGACATGAAAGACGCCAAACTCTGTAGCGACCTGTAACTGGTGACCTTTCTGTGTCTAAGCGACACGGCTTGTGTGGTAAAATGGTTAATCAATGTTTTCTTTACAAAGATACGCAACAAGCAAATTTAACTTCGGGCGCTTTCCATTTCTCAGAACTGGCCGGCCGGCCCATGGTTTTGAATGTGAAATGGGCCTTTCCCACGAGATTTTCCTAAAAATCCACCACAACAATGTATAATATTTATGTATCGACTGATTTGACAGGATAAATCTGACTAACAACGGAATTCTGTTCTCGAATATACCGGTCTGGCATGTCAGTTCTGACAAATGCAAAGTGCCCTTTGTCTGGAAAATCTTTGACATTGTTCTTTTATCAAAATCAGGTTTCATAGCGCCAACAGCATTGTTCTTAAGCTTTTCATTATCCACTCGGCTTTCGAAAAGTTGTTGAATCAATTGAATCAATTAAATGATGATTTTAGACAATGGTTCGAAGAAATTATATTTAAAAGCAGATTCCGTGACGAAATGCAAAATAACCGCACATGGAAACGAACATAAAAAGGCTTTCGTAAACGCTTGAAAGCATGTGGCCGTCTCCTTACTGTATTATTATAAACATGTTAGTCACAATAAAATCCCCGAATGGAAGACCGGTTACTTCCTTAACATAAAATATCACTGGGAAATAACAACTAGAGTGGTTAACGGTAAGACCGTGGGAAAAAGGTGAGCAAAATACGTCTACTTTTCACTAACTAAAGAACTTAAGACTAAGCGAATATAATATACATTTACTCGAGCCTTTTGTGACATTTGAACAAGAAGTCGTACAAGAAAAAAAGTTAACTTTGACCATTTTGAGGAAAACACAAGGTTAAGAATTTTGAGGAAAAGCAAGGAAATTTGAGGATTTTGAGAAGAATACATTTCTATGTCTGGAATAGTCTGTAAAATGAGACACTGTAAGGTTTAATTCCGTAGAAAAATCATCTGGTGATAGAAAGGAAGCTCGCATTTGTCGACTTACGTTCTATTTTCCCATCTCTACCCACTCAAGTACTGCCACTGATTTTCCCATCTCTACCCACTCAAGTACTGCCACTGAGTTCGGTTCCAGCCTGTCAGACAATGTGTAAATATTGACTGTTCGGATGTTTTTAGAACCAGTTGGTACGCGATTAGCGTAAATGTATGTTTTTGAAATTTCATTTGTGCAAAAGATCTTTAAACTAGTTTTTCCATGTAGCAGCGGCTGTCTTTCTTTGCAATTATTAAACAACAGACCTTTTTTACCGAGTACAAATGCATGTATCCTAGTTTCCTATATTACATATTTGTTCGGTTTTGTTCTGGCCCCAGTGGTCAAAAGAAGGAAACTGTATCTCGTGGAACAATTGTATCCATTCACAGTCAGCGTAGTCTGTGAAATGGCTTCGTAGTGGGGTGTATGGCGGAAAGCCTGTCAGCGAAGTGAGCACCGACATTCTTGTGAAAGGAAGATATGCCTAACAAAGAAAGCTTGTTCACTAGCTGTATTACATGCGAACTTGTAATAACTAATGTGTCCTATAAGAGGTAGAGATTGTTCCAGTGGATACAGTTATCCGTCCTCTAAACATTTCAAAACTGGGTCTGTTGGTTAACCTCCATTTAAATTTGTCAGTAGTATTTCCCTCGCATTTAAATTCGAAGAATCATATGTGCTGCGCAAGTGTATGTCGTATATCATCGCTCCTGCTTATTGCTTTTTTTTTTGTCAAAAGAATTCTTTTGTTCTTATTGGCAAATTGAGTGTTGTAAAACTGCACTGAACCCGCGATAGTCGGCGATATTCTTGTCTAAGAGCCCCCGTATTTCAAAAATATACGCCATTCACTCGATACAAATATTATATGGAAATAACTACAATCAAGATGAAACAACTTCTTCACTCAACTTCAATCCACTGGAGTGTTAATGTATAACCTTTTTTAAATTTCAGATACGCTGGTTTCCCTGATTCAGAGGAATGTAAGTATTGCTGGTTTCATGGAGTGATTCATTCTCGATACTCCAATACACGCAATAAAATGTACACCGTGTTCCAAATGCAGTCCATATGCGTGAGTTCAGAGTGTTCATTTAGCTCAAGAACGTTAAATATTCTGGCAAAAACAAGAACATTTTTGCTATCCTATGAATTTTCTAGTGCATTTTATTTTTCTTGAACATGGAGCTCCCCGCCTAATTAATGAAAATTTGGACCCCATTCCAGTAAAAATGGCAGTTATTAACTTTTTCATACCCGGCTAATTAAAAATCTACATCTTCATACCGAGTCTGATTCATCTTCGTCTGAAACCTTACCTAGACAGTAATAATGAAAAACGGGTAATGATTACGAAGAACAGTTTTCTCAACCTATTTTATATTTTCTCAAAATAGAGGTGAACACTGAGTATGTTCGAACAGTGATGCAAACTAGTTTCGCTAGCTGATTACAAGAATCTGCGCGAGGCCGGTGCACTTAACATTTACAAGGATAATAATTATGTGATAGTCATATGAAATGCTAGTATTGAAATTTCGAAAGTAGCCTTTTGGCTGTTGAAGATGTTCCTCGGGTAGTAAAATCATGAAAAAATAATTTGACTGTTTTCAGATCTAGATAAGGATTTATACTTTGTAGATAATGTAACCAGTCACGAGTTTTTTTCTTGACAGTTTTTAACTTTTTTATAGAAAAAATATAATAAAGGTAATTTTAACAAATAATTCTGTTTACTGTTGTTTTTGATATTGAGTAGTTAGTGTTGTGTTGAGAGAAAAGGGGTAAAATTATTTCTTGACACTTTACGCTAGTTATAAAAAATATATAAGAATTTTAAAGGCTAAAACGTAAAAAAATATTTGCACGTTTGGACTATAAGGTCATCTTCGAGGTGAAAAACGACTTCATAGTCGAAAACGTTAGGGTTTTTTTGCAAATGTTTTATTTCTTTTAAGCCTAAAATTTTGTATATATTTCAAAAATTATTTGTTATTAATTAATCTCAACTCTTTTAAAGATTTTAACAGTTGTAGTAAGACAAAAAAACAACAAAATAATGAATTTTTAATTGTTCCTTTGCATGGCAGAAAATCCGATAAAAAATTGACTCTTTCGCACGTTGTTTCCTATTGGAGCTGAGTTACACCCTTTCTGTCATGTATTTCATAACCAACGCGCCAGGCTTTTCAATTTAAGAGGTGGCGGCAAGAGCTGGGTTGTCCCGCAAACCATGGCAAACATGTGGCTAATTCCTGGAAAATTATTCTCGCCTTTGCCTTTGGACATCTGTCCATTGCACCGCCGAACCGCCGTGATAAAAGATCTTTCAAATGACAAGAGCGATTACGCTAAAAAACACTCTTTTATTCTATCTGCTTGTTAAATAAACTGTTCCTTGGCAAGCTTCCTTTCTGTTTAGGTAAATAGAAAGGGATGATAGCCTCTTGACAATTGAAAAGTATTTTACTTGCGTTGCGACAGGATTACCCTACATTTGGTAAAGAAATAAATATGTATTTACAAAATTGTTAAACAGCCCCAAATCAACATGGCCAACAATATATATTTTAAAAAGATATTTTCATTACAATGTTTGTTAATTATTGTTAATAACAGTACAGACACTTCACAAGAGTCAGAGTGGGTCAATCTGAGAAAAACTTCCTGTTATTGCCAGCGTTTGCATTCGCTTGCGGTATCTCTGTGAACCATTGAACGAGAAGAAATGGAGCGAGTGAACCCGTATGAACGAGAAGAAATGGAGCGAGTGAACCATTGAACGAGAAGAAATGGAGCGAGTGAACCCTTATGAGAAGAAATGGAGTGAGTGAACCATTGAACGAGAAGAAATGGAGCGAGTGAACCCTTATGAACGAGAAGAAATGGAGTGAGTGAACCATTGAACGAGAAGAAATGGAGCGAGTGAACCCTTATGAACGAGAAGAAATGGAGTGAGTGAACCATTGAACGAAAAGAAATGGAGCGAGTGAACCATTGAACGAGAAGAAATGGAGCGAGTCGCCTCTTATCCTTTGTCAATTCTCGTCCCCATAGCACTTTCGCTTCTCTTAGCCAGCAGGGCCTTGGTACGAGAAATGAAGGGCTCTGGAGACAAAGGATTTCCAGTCCTAGATTCTAGGACTTCCCGTCTTCATGTATGCACTCGTAATGTTTCTATGATCCCCCTGTTCCCTAAAATATAAGAAACACAGCTTTTGGTCCCGTGTTCCCAGCTTTATTTACCTTTTGCTCCCAATTATTTTATGGCACGCTCCCGTGTTTGCTGTAACCCCAAGGAGGGTCTCTTCAATTGAATGCATTATCATTTTATCAGCGTTCAACTGGAATTCATTTATTGACGACAAAGTCAACACTGACAGTTAACTGAGTCAAAAACGTTGTTCTCAATTTGCTCTAAGTTCGACATTAACTTTTAACTTTGAACTCTTCCAAACTAGTTGAAAGATTTTTTTTAGCCCACCAATGAACATATGGATAACACCGACTCAGCTGTTGGACCTGCCTTCTCTCTTCGAGGCATTCGACCATACTCATAGCCGTCATGACAGTTTTCAAATTACGATGCAAATTAACCACGCGGTCTGACAGGGGGCAAACACTGAAGAGGAGAAAATTCTTGGAAAATCGGCTCGTCTCAATAGGCGAGTGTCTGTGCCAAAATCAACTTCAACATAGTTAGTAGCGGTCTCCTCTACTATGACTTCAAGAACGAAATTACGAAATATTGATTTCGTTATTATCGTTAGATTTTACCTTGTTTACCCCGTCAGAAATAATGTACCTTATGACCTTACATTAAAATATGAATAAAGGTCTAATTATTTTCGTTTGTATGTGAATGTTGGTTTGATAAAAACAAAATAGTTGTAAAAACAGTAAAAACAAAATAGTAGATTAACTTTACTCTAACCATAACCTAACAATCCCCGGAATTAGGGTATCGAGATACACTTCTAAAGATCTAATCTTTATCATAGAAACAAAACAATGCCATTCCCACAAGCCACACCCCCGCCCATTATGCACACGCAAACCAACGAAGCACGCGAGTGACCTCATGACTCAGAAAAGACTCAGATAAAACCAAACCGGAATGGCGGACGATTTTCGTAAAACACTCTATAAGACAGCCGGTGTTCCTAAAGCACTTTTGTGAAACGAAAACTTCGCCTAGATTCCCTCTATTTCTCTCAGAAAACGCTGATGTTGTTTGAGCCTCGTGAGGTTCCGTTTTCATGGACAAAGAAAGCCTGCCCTCCTGTCGTCTTCTACTCATGGTTGTTTCCAAGTGTTCTAACAGGCTCATTCATTATCATGGTGTTATTTACACGTGCACACTAATGTTACAAACAATATGATTAGCAGGTAAACCTGTGCCAACGCTAGACCCTGGGAGGCTACTGAGGCATTCCTTGTCAACCATAGAAATGTTTGTTGAAGCATCAGAAATATTTCGCTTTTTAAGTCATAATTGACCTCAAGCTTGATTTAAAAGGAAATGATAAATGAATGTTGTATTATATTGGTCGTGCACTTAGAAATTATTCTGTTGAAGTGCCGTGATGTTCCCGTAGACATTCACGCACGTATTTCCTGTGTTGAGCAATCTGTTTTCGACAAATAGTAGATACATACTTAAACAATCGTAGTTTTTTCTTGTGATGTTTTTTTATATAAATAATATTTTATTTGTAGGTACAGACATGTAATGAATGACCAATAACGATTTTTCTGTTGTGTTACCCGTCGTCCAGATTTGTTGCTCTTTTACGATAAGTAAAGACATAAATACATTTAATAAGTCGACTGCTCATAAACCAAGAAACAAGTGATATAAATTATAGATAAGAACGATATCGTTTCGCAGACCTTGTTAGATATACCCGAGGTGTTCAGAGAATCCTTGATGACATAAATCCCTTCTAAATCGATTTGATCTCAGGACTGACTAGGAACTCAGTTAAACTGATTCGTAGGGCCGAGCTTGCCTTTTGACAACATTCTCGCACGAGATATGCGATCACATGATTCATTTTTTACTGCAAGTAAAATTCTCATTCCCGTATGCAACCACCTTTGCTTCCAATTAAACGTGATCGCCATTCATCATTAATCCGGCCCTGTAAAGGGCCTGTTGGCCTGCGTTAGGGTAAGGATTTTAGCGAACCTAGTGGGATACATAAGTCAGGCGCATAGGGAGAGAGGAAGGGGGGGGGGGGGGGGGGGTGCGATGGGTGCGTCCGCACCCCCCCCCCCCCCCCCCCCCCCCCACATGAACCTTGGAAGTCAAAGTTATGAAATTATCAAAATAAATAAAGGGAAACGGTATTTCTGTGCTTGGACTATTTACATTCAATACGGTCCTTTGGGTTGAAGGTCCACCATTTGTAGATTCGTGTGGAACATTTTGGACCAAGTTGTGTGATTCTAGGTTCATTTCCATGATACATTCTACCTAATGTCCTTCACTGTTACCTGCCTTGCTTACTAAGAAACCGTCTTCAAAACGCACGAAATGCTGTCTAAGTTAACTTATTTTTTTCAAAATTTCCTGGTGGAGGACATTCTCGTCCCCATAGCCCTTTTCGTTTCTCTTAGCCGGCAGGGTCTTGGCACGAGAAACGAAGGGCTCTGGGGACATGGGATTTTTGAATTAATTCGAATTTTTTTGATTGGCCGTTTGAAACAAAGAAATCTTGAGCGGAAGTAAAAAGGCGCCATGACTTTCTCATACATTCTTTTGAAATATCGTGACTGCATACACGAAGTCCGGAAGTCCTAGAATCTAGGACTGGAAATCCTGTGTCCCCAGAGCCCTTCGTGTCCCCAGATCCCTCGTGCCAGCGCCGCTCGCGCCGGAGGCACTCATGCGAACCCCCCTCCCCCCCTCCTTCCCCCCCCCCCCGTGCAAAATCCTGGCTACGGGCCTGCATATAGTGCTTTTTCGCATTGGCATTTAACAGGAAAGAACGAGGATAAGGAAGAAATCTGGGAAACAGAGGAAGTAACCGCAACCTTTTTTATTACAAGTGCGAAGGGACTGGACCTGACGCATTGCATGTTATTTGCTCAAAACAGAAAATTTCTGGGCGTTCTTACCAACCTTTCAAACATGACGTATAGTATTAAACGAAGGGATTGCCACTGTCTTTCCGAAGTATTGACATTTCAGGTTAAATACAAAAAGGAAGATATATTGCTCGTTAAATACAACCAAGCACAATAGACATAAAATCGACATCGCCAATGAGTTAATGTGGTCCCCCAATTCCATTTTATTTCCTTTGTTTTACAAGACGTCTGCTTATTGTATTATTTCCCCTCGAAGCCCCGTTTATTAATTTTGAGATTAATACTACAAAATAAACGAGTAGAAATTCTTTGCTTGCTTGCAATCTTCTGTAAAATAAATTGAAACAAAATGAATTAATTCTTATGCATTTGTAATTGGTTACTTGAGGAATAATTTTTTTCAACGGGTTGTTTTTTCAGTCTATTTTTAACATTATTTTGCTTCTACAATTTTGCGTTTCCATGAGTTTTGTTTATTTGCTTTATATTTCTCGTTTTATTTGATTGTTCACGAGCTAACATTTTCTGTACAACGAGTGAACGAATAGGCAACGAGGCATATTAAATAGTATTTATTTTAGCAATAATAATAATTTTTGTAATATAAAGTTTACCTGAGTTTACCCGCTGCCATAGTCGTTTTCTTCATCAAAGGGAAAATCAAGATCAACCAAATGGGCGCCCTCCAAGTCGTTATCAAACTCCTGATCCACTGGATAATCCGCATCGTACATGGCGCTTCCAGGGTCGTACATGGCACTTCCAGGATCATTCACCTCAGGTAATCTGTATCCCGTAATCAATGTAGAGATCACCAACAGAAGGATGAGTCGTGCAAACGCCTTCATGTTTCTCACTGTTTAAAGATAAGTAGAATTAGTCATTTTTTCAACGATTGAATAAGTTATTCAATTGTTGTCTGTTTATTGGTTTATTTAGAGTGGTTTTGTTTAAACTGTTATAAGAATTCTCAAACTTTTGAAGCTATCGTCAACACATCTATTTTGTAATAAAGGATAGAGCGATTTTCATTTGACCTTGAAATAATTACGGCAAACAAAACGCAAACAACGAACAAACAGAAAGAGAGAATTTGGGTTTGGTTAGTCTAGGACACCGGGCAAAACACGCAAATTTCTCTTGACGTGGCAGAGATTTCACCAGTTTTGATTGATTTGTTGAACAATGCATGTTCTATCATATGTATATGGAGAGGGAAACGAGATCATCAAACAGGGAAAAGAACTTTCTGTTCACTGAACTATTGGTACAGCTCAAACAGAAGACAAATTCTGACAAAATACATTTTCACCGACTCAGTCGTGCGTTTTTATAAACACCATACACACACACTTTCCCGAAGTATTCTATATTTATTTCCAGCTTCGAGGCGTTATGTTAATGTAGCTAAATATTCTAATACCTCACTAATTAGAAAGTTGTAACGCTGATTTTAGCAATAGCACAAACTCCAGTAAAATGCAGTAAATTGAAGCTCTATCAGTAAAGCCGGAGGTACATATGTGAAATATATCAATTTATAAAATGTTTGACTAATTGTGCGCGCTGCGATTGGTCAGTTCGAGTTCATTATAGCTCCATAAAGCACGCTGTCTACATCACGCGGGTCCTTTATCGAGTTATAATGAATGACAGCGTTATTACCACTGATGAAGGGCTAAGTCCGAAACGTTTGGTATTTAAAGGGGCACTGTCACGGACATTTTTTGGCTTTTTTGTAAAACGGCATCAAAATTACGACTAAGTACTTTCAACCATGCAGGAAATGCTCCTAGAACGTAAAGGAAAGGATATCTATCAAATTGTTTAACGACGAGGGTGACCGTAACTAGTTTTCATCAATTTTTCCAAACCACATGGACAGAACTTGAAAAAGTCAGGCTGACTTTTTCAAGTTGAGATCAAAAGCTCCCGATGGTATCACAGTGATATCACTCTATATTTAGCTTCAATACACTGGTATAGAAATTTTAAGAAAAGTTGACCACTATAAATAGGTTTCCAGTGGTGTAAACATGTTTTTGGGCTGTTGAATTTTTAAGGTATGCTCGTGACAGTGCCCCTTTAAATACCTTTTTTTTTATTATACCTTTTTTTATTTTTTACTATAATGAACGCTGTTTACATCACGAGTTTGAGCGCGCGCAATTTCCTTAGCATTTTATAAAAGAAAAAAGATTCATCCTCTTGCATCGTTGAGTTATGTAAGCACTTGGAAATTTTCTGGAACACTCGAGAAGTGCGAGAAGCACGAGGCGCAGCCGAGTGCTTCTCTACGCGTTTGGTTGAACGGGATAAAAAATGGAGAACGGTTAACCCTCTGAGTATCGCCCTCTAGAAATTTGATGCTTGTTTTTCTAAAGCATATAAAGTCTTTGTCCAACATTCAGTAAAAAACTTATTAACCCCTGTTAAAAGAGAAATAAGTCTGCTCACATCTCCCGAGCTTATCCTGATTTTTATAGCACGAGGCAGCTTAGAATATTGTAGATGTTTACACATGGACTTACCTTCGATATTGAGAGCTGTTGTTAATTGCCTGAGAAATGCAGTCAACGTAAGTACCGTTTGCTTCTTAAATGCTTCAGAATTCCCTGGAAACAAAAAGTGTCCAGAAAGCATTTCACCTTACAGGGAGCTTTAATAAGCCGGTTCCTTTTTAAATGCTAATTAATATTTTAGCCTAGTAATTCCATTATGTCGAAAAACGAAAATAAATCAGGTAAACGAGATCAATTCTAAAGCACTGCACCAGCAGGAGCTCAGAATGATTTCACCCGTTGTTTTTTTTTTTTGCATCCCACTTTGCATCCCACTTTTAGGTCACTTTTAATCAATATTAGTCCATTTCATTAATAAAATCAGTCTGTTCGACGTTACGTTTCTATTTTTTTTCTGTAAAGTTAAGTTTCAGTTTTGATGCAAGTTGTAGTACAAACATTTCTCTCATTGGTATCCTGTATTTTATAATATAAATACTGCCGCAATAACAAACAGAATGATTTAAATTAATTTCGGTGAAGCCCTTCTTTCCGCGTTTCTTAGGCGATAAAAGCTTCTCTCTAGAGAATGCAATCAACACCCACTAAAAAACAGCCGTTTGGAGTGTGCACACAGAGTTATATATTAAAGGAAATGAAAAAAGAAAAAACGACTCTTAAAGTGTGGGGACTGATATGGCAAGCTGTGTTTTTGTTATGTTCCTTGGTTAAAGAAAATGGAGAAGAAAATATGTACATGTGGATGGGCATCACTGTATTCAAAACTTAAATATTCACAATGTAGGCCTCGTGGGGTCCTGTGTGGTCTTTGAATGATCTCGCGTCAGTTTATATGCATGTAGGAGATTCTTGTAAAAGCAAACGGCTCATCCTCGGTGTAAGAACCTGTGAAACTCACCGGTGACGTAAAACAAAGAACGAACAATACAACAAAGAGCTGGCAAAACAAAGATAGAGAAGGAAAACAATAGCTCCAAAACAAAGGAAAATATCACAGGTCCTTACACCGAGGTAAACCCAAGCAAACAATATCATAGAGGCGCTGGGTAAACAATATGGAAGTATCGCGAACCTCTGTGAATTGATATGGAACTTTTTGTTCTCTTGCTAGCTGGCAGCCATAAAGATAGATCGCATCTCTTAGAAACCTCTTTTAGAAATTAAGTGTTGCGTGCCTCTTAGTTATTAACATATATTGTAGGAGAACACTGTAGTGAATATAAACAACAGTCGGCCATAGTAAGTAGAATAGCAAGTGAATTAATAAATGAAAAGACATTATAATGAAACCTCAAAAGAAAAAAGAATCATTTACTAAGCAATGTTTAAAAATCTCATAATGAAATAATCAGTAATTTATATGCCATCAAGCCACTATGAAGCAGTTTGCTTAATTCTGTTTTCTGAAAAGTCATTGATGATCAGGGTTCAAATTGTCAAAAGAATATGATATTCAGTTGATACAAGATGTTTTATCTCAACAAAAGTCCTACTCCTTCACGATTTTCTCTTTCGCTGTAGACGATTTATTTATTTATTTAAATCAGTATTCAGGAGCATCCAATTTAGCAGAGCTATTTTAAATGGAAATGCTAGACAATTATCAGGTAAGGTGGCATTTGACGAGTGTTGTATTTGCAAGCCCCGTTTATTCTAAAGCTTCCTTGGTACTTGGCAGTTTTCGCAAGAGGAGGTCGCAGCAAATCATGGCTTCTGGTGTTGTAAATTCACATGGTGCGGCAAATGCACCTTTCGTAACCGGTCGATGCCATTTTAGCGGCTCGAAACTAAACTAAATAAAAAAAACGAAACCTGCATGTCAGCACCCAGAATCGAACCCGGAACCTCTGGCATGCTATCATCATTCACTCACCACTACACCACCACGTTGATCCGTCAAACCCACGAAAAAATTTAATTATATAAAATGACCCTATTCCTATCCCTAACCTAGACCTAATTTCACCTAATAATCAAAACACAGTTTCGACCTTATCCAGGTCTAAGCTAGGGCAGACATGGCATCGTCCATTCCGAATGACGATTGATGGTATCGACCATTTACGAAAGGGAAATCAGCGTACGGCGACGATGTTATGAGAAAGTAGAAGGCCCGTGACAAGACTAGTTAAGTAGAGGCGGGTAGCTGTTTTCAGTTCTGCTGAAAGTCGTGTTATATACTTTTATCCCCCTCGTTTGATCCTCGGTATTGGCAAATCCAGGCAGAAAAATCGCGTGATGCTGTGCCGGAATCTATAATGTTTTTCCTCGAGCAAAGCATAATGTGCTGTTAAGGTCGCGGGGGACACCTACCATGTGAATAAATTCATAAGGCAAAATTTTGCTTGTACTACATCTTTTAAAAAGCTTATATCTCGGCTGTTTTGGATGCGATTGAACGGAAATTTTGCGGAGACATAAAAGAATGATGGAAGTTTGCAGATGTTGTCTTTGATTTGGTAGATTGCGCTTTACTGTGACGCTGGAGCGCCATTAGAGCCAAAATGAAAAATCCATGATTTTGTGTTCGCAGAAGTTTGCAGATCGAGTAGAAGACAGCATTCTGTGATTTCATCAAAAACAGATCAGTCAAAATCTCTAGTGTGTCATGACAGAAGCGGATTTTTTAATTAAAACTTTGCCAGCGAGTAAAAGTCGTTTAAATGTGCAAATCTGAATATAACGCCTTCTATCTTTTTTTAAAAGCGCTATTTTAGAATTCCGCTTCTGTCATGACACACTGCAGTATTCCAAGTTTACCTCTCTGTCGTGCCAGCTCATGAAGTTCTTAATCTACGCTGAATTCTTGAACACAAAATTGTCGGAAATGTCCAAACTTTGAAATTTCCGAAGGTGTTCCGATTAAAAACACGAGTGTCGAGGGCGTAATTATGGTAATTACATTCCACGCTTTAATGTTGAGATCAGAGAAAAACAATGCGGCGCAAAATGCTCTCGGTTTTACAAAGAAAAATACAACCAAAATGCACAGTAAAATAAACTGGTTTCATAAACAAGCAGGGCTCAAAATAATTTTTGAATACTGACCGGTCATGTTGACCGGCCAAATCAATTTTTGCTCGGTCATGTCTCGTTTTTGACCGGTCAAAATATTGAGTATTTACTTTCAAGCAATAGCCTATTCTGCCAAAAATATCGCCTCATAAGCTAAAACACTCGTTGTTAAAGAGTATAAGGCCTAAGCTTAAATGTTTTGATCGCTAAAAGTGTCATTTTATTATGTTCGCTTTTTGAATCTCCATTTCTTCTGCGTTCTACTCTACATAAAACAAAATGCTCAGTAGCCGCAATGTTATGTTACTCTGCATAGTTTTACATTAGTTAACGACTTACGGGTGGAGGCGATCTTGGTTGTAAGCACTTTACTGGTCTTTACTACCGAACACTAAATAGTATTAGTAGAATTCTACTAGTACACTAATGCAAATGCTGCAATGTGATTGGCTGAGCTATTGAACACTATCAGCCATTAGTGTGCAGTTGCCGAAGGTCGTCCACAAAATGCGACGTTTTTATCGTTTTTCCGAAGTTTTGGAAGGAAGTTTAAATGTAAATGGATAATAAAATTCTCGAGAAGACTAAAAGAAGGACATTAGCGGTTTCTTGACTTTAAAAGCTTGAAATTATTGAAAAACGGGTGCACGCGCGTAAACAACTCCAAATTTACCAAGGACAATTCAATGCGTGCGATTTTGTTAAAACGTTAAGTTCGATAATGCATAGGAAAATAATTAGAAACCATTATTTGCGTTTATTTCAGTCAGAATTCTACTAAAACAATTAGATTATTCGCTCTCAATTTTTATGAGGTGATAGTTGATTCGGCCTGCGGCCTCATCAACTATCACCTCATAGAAATCTCGAGCTCATAATCTAATTGTTAAATAGTACATATGCCCATGCTACAAGTGAGATAACTGTGCCTTTGCTCGGCATGTAGGAAGAAAGGAAACACCAACGGCTTCATGTCAACTGTGTCCAGTAAAAAGCACTGACGTCCTCGACTTTTAGATATCTTTCCTGTATCATGCGATACCAATATCCCATTTCAAGCTACGGGATTAACAAAATAACCGCCGAGAAAAGATTTCACACTCGTCCACAACGCTTAGCAACCAGGCCTTTCAGTAAGGGTGTGCCGTCTTTTGTTGCTTTTTCAGGTCTGCTGGAAATCTACTGACAAACCATCTTTTACTTAACTAATTAGCGATAACCACGGTCAGGAAGTTGTCAAAACTTCAAAATACAATGTGCTTGGAACTGAACTTAAAAAATACACAACAATGAACTAGTTATAATGTTCTCTAAGGCCAATATTTTCACGGTGAAAATTGCCGGCAAATATTCAATGCTGGTGAAAAACACACTACGAGCTCGTACTTTCTAAAGGTGCATATAGTTTTTTAAATCCACTAACGAGTGCTATTTTTCTCGGCCAGCTGGAAAATATGGACTGGACTCTGGACTGGGCTATGAACGTTTTTTAATATAGTTAACAAAAAAGTTAATAATTAACTAAAAAAATGATAACAAAGGAACCCCCGCCTTAATTATATGAAATGATTCATATATGAATCATTTCATATAATACACGTCATTTCACTCCTTTCACGGGAAAATAAGAACTCACAATTGACCTCGCTCCCAATGTGTGGCTTCATAGCTCAGTTGGTAGAGTATCGCACCGTATTCGCGGAGGTCACGGGTTCGAATCCCGTTGAAGCCCTGATTTTTTCCAGGCTTCTTCATTCCAATTGCTTAAATTGGAAATTCACTGCGAAGATCACATATCACCTTCAGTTTTGAATTTTGTCGCTTCAAATTGGATTTGATGATTGTTCCCGTTTAAAGAGCGTACTCTCATATAAATTTTGGTTGTTCGAAATACTGTTAAAATCCGTCACAAAGCCTCTTTAACCAGGCACTAATCACCTTAAGTTGCTGAAGGTACATTTCGAAAGATAGAGATTGGTTCCAAAGCATCGTTATCTTTTTTGTTTGAATTGTTATCCCATAAACACAAAATACTGAAACTATCGATGTATTCAGCATTATCTGTTTGAGCTTTCCTGTCGTAACAGTGTTTGTGCGTGGTCAACACGAATTTTGAATTTTCAAGATTAATTCATAAATTCTGTTGAAATTTTCTTTTAGCTCGCGTGGAAGAATTTTTGCTAGTATATACTGTATATGAGCTTATTAATTCCACATAAATAAGAAGGGATCGCATTTAAAAAGCAAAATATGTGGAGCTCTTCTGTTTCATGACTGTTACTCTGACAAGACTTTTTAAAATTGAGGCCAACAAAGTCCTAGACGGGGCCTTTTTATAGGCTCTCTGTGTTGTTAAGAGATCTTTCAGGTATTAAGATCGTTCGATCCTTCGGATTTTAAATCATTAGAGGCTGTCTTCCTAAGGAGCGACCACATTCGATTTATTTCAAAAGTTCTCCACAAAACAAGGCTGATATAAGAATAAAGAAAACACACTTCTTTGGTTTTTATTTTTGGTTGTACAATAGATTTTACGGTGAACATCACAGATAACCGAAACCCTCGATACGCCCTTCAACGAAGCCGAAATAAGCACTATTTAGGATGCCTATTACCGGGCGTGTATTTAACAGACGAAAATAAGAATAACATCAGAAATACACATTAAGGTTATAATTAAGATCGTTCAATATCTTTTAGATTCGGACCTTCTCTTTTACAAGCATGAGGCATAATCGGTTGGTTTTGAATGACGTGAAATTGTTTCTGAAAAATCCAAATTGACTTTCTTTATTCTATATTCAATAGCCAGTTTAACTGTCATTTGTAATGTTTGGAGCACGAACATTCAGAATATCATTGCCTAATGGTTAAAACGCCAATCAAAAGGATTTAACACAAGTTCCTACCTTTCTCTGCTAAAATTTGCTGTCGGACAGGAACGAAAGAGGTGCCGTCCTTAAGGGATCAAAAAATCGCTATGACCTTTGCGCAGCAATTTATGAACACGTACGTTTTGAAATAACTGCGTGAACATATTGGTTGTCTTGGACTACACAACAACATCTTCAATTTGATTGGTTTGATTAAGTTATACAAGTCTTCAACCAATAGAAATGCATCGGTCATCACTCCTTGTCTCTTGTTTAATGGCAACGTGACTCGTCTTTGGCCCGTTATTTTTGTAGACAAACACTGATTTTAGGCCGTATATGTACAGGGCCCGCGCAGAGGGAGGGGCTGGGGGGGCTTTAGCCCCCCCACTTTTTTATAGTAAAAAGAAAAAATAAGAAGAACTTAAGTAAATAAGCAAGTAAAGAAAGAAATAAAGGAAAAAAATATTATTATTATTATTGAACGAACAATTACTAAAAGTATTATATTTGAACTCCTTTTTAGAAGCTGGTGATAAATTTTGTTTTAGAGTTCCATTTTCGTAATCATGTATCGAGTGCATCTGGTGAATAATCATTCAGTTTCCACTGCCCGAAGAATAAACATTTTGCCCAACAAGAGAGATTAAGTAACTTGACAACGATAAACAGTCGTGAAGAATGGTTTTTGACATCACTAACGAATTTGCAGATTGTAGCAATAACAGAAAGAGAAATACCGTTTATAACGTTAACCTGGAGTATAGCAAAAATCACCAGATCCCTGGTTTGTAAACGCTAATGGTAGTAGTACTGATTTGGAGTAAATTATCTTGCTTCAAGCAGGATTTGATAGTGAATCTATAGGTCTGGTTCTAAATGTTAAGTATGCTTATACTGTAAAAACATTACAACAATATAGCAAGGCCGATAAGTACTATGTGATAAAATAACTTTGCAAGACAAAAACACGACCAGAACGATAAAGTAGGGCTACAATCGCAGTCAGCCATTCCGTTCTTTTTGGGACTCATCAGCGTGTTGTAGCAAATCTAAATCTAAATAATGCCAGCTCGAAGGCCAGCGCAATAATCTCTTGTAGATCCCGGTACGTTAGCACCATTGTTGTTTGCGGACAGCTGCTGTTTCAAGTTGTAAAAACATTGCGCTTTAACACACTGTTTGTTAATTTTAAATCCACCTTCCGATATCTGAGAGTAACTAAAACCCTAATTTTCCCAGGGTAGCATGCTCCCCCCCCCCCCAAAAAAAAATCTGGCTTACGCTTGAGCCCCCCCACTCAAAATCTTGCTGCGCGGGCCCTGTAATCCTAGGATGTGGCCAAAAGCTAAGATTGAATTCACTGTTTCATTTCCGTACTCGAGGGTCACACAAAACACAAATAATAAATTTGTACACAATAATTTAACTTGAATGTAAGGATATTTCTCAACGACAATTCGAAACCGCAAAAGCATCACGCAGGGTAAAACTTTCAATTAATAAATTCCTGTCGTTTTCAGCTGAAGGAAAATTCAGTGTTGAAATAAATACAGAGCGTTTACACACTGTCCCCGCGGACACTGTGAGTTCTGTTTGTATTAGCTGTTTTTTGGTCCATATTTATTTAGCCGGTACATGTTATTTAGTGCTCGAAATTAACGGTTGTAAACCCAACATAAATACAACCTTTGAAGCATAATTTTATACGCGTCAAAATGCACGTGCACGTGCATGGAAGCAAATTATTTGGCGAGGATATTGAACTTTTAAACGAATTCAAATTTTAATACTTGATCATGACCAGCCAAACCAACACAGTAAAACTGCTAATAATCATAACAAATACTCTATCTAGCTCTATAGGTAGAATAAGAAAGGTGCAAAGTGCATACCTCTAACTTCCTTAATTCGTTTATCAAAAGCCGAACGGACAGGGGGGGTCTTTGTGCTTCGGAAGGCATTCTTCTCCGTGATTTTTTTTCCGAACAAAAAAAAATAGTCGGCATAGCATCCTCTTTGAGGTGGAGTCTTAGCGGCTTGAAATCAGAACCCAGAAACCTACGTATCGCCAGATTTTCTCTGAAGCAGTCTTCGGTAAAATGAACTGCACAAATGCGAGAGTTCTTGTCTGGCTTAAATTCTTTTCTTTTCATTTTCAAAAAGCCATTGTTTCCTGAGTTTTTTAAAATTTGCTGGAAACTTAAACGTACTTACTTTCGACTTGGAATTATTTAAGCAGTTTAGTGCTGCACAAAACACCATGATGTTCCATTCTTGTGAGCTTCATCACTGAAAGACTTTGTATTTCCCGCAATTTCACAGCACACCAACACTGACGTCACAATTTTTAGTTCCGAAAATTTCCCGAAAATTTTCCCGAGCGCTCTACTATTATATGAAGGCCAAAAATAAGCATTTTTCAACTTGAAATTTCTCTGTTTTGCAAAGTCCAAAATTTTACTTTGAAACTTCGGAATATGTTTATTTGGTTCTTAATCAACAAATTGGCCTAAAAAAAAACGAAAATTCGAAATTTTGGTTCATTTGACCTTTAAAGCTAAAATTAAGGGTGTTTTTAACAGGTAATACCATTGCTATGAAAACTTGACCTCGCTCCCAATGTGTGGCTTCATAGCTCAGTTGGTGGAGCATCGCACTGGTATCGCGGAGGTCACGGGTTCGAATCCCGTTGAAGTCCTGATTTTTTTTTCAGGCTTCTTTATTCCAATTGCTTTAATTGGAAATTCACTGCGAAGATCACATATCACCTTTATATATATATCCGCAGTTCATATATGAATCATTTCATATACATTACATCATTTCACCCCTTTCACGGGAAAATATGAACTCACAATTGACCTCGCTCCCAATGTGTGGCTTCATAGCTCAGTTGGTAGAGCATCGCACCGGTATCGCGGAGGTCACGGGTTCGAATCTTGGAAATTCACTGCGAAGATCACATATCACCTTTATATATATATATATCCGCAGTTCATATATGAATCATTTCATATCGATTTCATCATTAATGTCCAGAAAATAACCATAACTTGTTTACGGGTCATTGGGCATCTATTTGATACCATAATTGTTCGGTCAACTGAAAAAGACTTTTGCTATTGATCCGTCAAAATTGAGGCGTTGAAAAATGCAGGAAACAGTTCTGAGCCACCTTAATTCTGCTCTCAATGAACACGTGGACCCTGCTTTATTTATTTCAAAATTTAGGTTCCTAAAAATTAGCAACTAACGCCAGGCAAAATTTGAACAAAACTGCTCTCAGTTCTGTTCCTTAAGCGAGCTTAACGGAATTATGGTAATAAAATATCAACCGGCTTCTCTACTTCGTATAGCGCCTTGGGACATGTTTGGGATATTAAGAGATCTTTTAAATCATTAGAGGGTGTCCTCTAAGGAAGAGACCACTTTAACTTATTTCAAACGTCCTCCACAAAACAAGGCTGATATAAGAAAGAAGAAAACACACTTTGGCTTTATTATTGGTTGTACTCCAGATTTTACGGTGAATATTACAGATACCCGAAACCCTCGATACGCCCTTTGACATGCAAAGCCGAAATAAATACATTTAGGATGCCTATTACCGGGCGTGTATTTAACAGACGAAAATAAGAATAACATCAGAAATACACATTAAGGTTATAATTAAGATCGTTCGATATCTTTTAGATTCGGACCTTCTCTTTTACAAGCATGAGGCATAATCAGTTGGTTTTGAATGAAGTGAAATTGTTTCCGAAAAATCCAAATTGACTTTCTTTATTCTATATTCAATAGCCAGTTTAACTGTCATTTGTAATGTTTGGAGCATGAACATTCAGAATATCATTGCCTAATGGTTAAAACGCCAGTCAAAAGGATTTAACACAAGTTCCTACCTTTCTCTGCTAAAATTTGCTGTCGGACAGGAACGAAGATGTGCCGCTATGACCTTTGCGCAGTAATTTATGAACACGTATGTTTTGAAATAACTGCGTGCACATATTGGTTGTCCTGGACTACCCAACAGCATCTTCACTTTGATTGGTTTGATTAAGTTATACAAGTCTTTAACCAATAGAAATGCATCGGTCATCACTCCTTGTCTCTTGATTAATGGCAACGCGAGACTCGTTTTTGGAATAGTTATGCAGCTCTCGTAAGCTTGTAATTCTACTGGTCCTCTAGTGATGCAGCTGCTATTGTTTTGGGGGCTAGGGGCATTGTTCTTGTTGTTTGTTCTATTGTTCTCTCAGCCACTCATGTGAGACCTTACGAGAGCTGCATGGCGACCCCGTTTTTGGCCCGTGGTTATGTGTATTTGTAGACAAACACTGATTTTACGCTGTATGTGTATATTTATTTCCAACATACGAGCCTTATCAATATCAAGTAAGAAGTAATGTAGCAGTTTTTACTTAAAGCACTTGCAAATCAGTTTGCTGGAGTAAGCATTGTTAAATTAACGAGTTCGACAGTCCTTACTGAGCATAATTTTCCCCGTATATTAGCGTGCCAGTGCACATTAAGAAAATGGCTTGGCTAGTGAGGTAATTCGTCGTTTTTAATCACTGGAAAACGTGAACTAAGCCATTCCTCGTGACAATATAATTCTAGCTTCGAGATCACTACATGAAGGGGACATTGGGGTTTTCGGTATTGCGGTATTGGCCAGTTTTCCAAACGGTATTTCCAGTCGGTTATTTAATCTTGAATGATCGGGGTATCGCGGTATTCTCAAACCCTGCGGGATGCGTTTTCTTTGCCTTTTGGTCAGTGGTCTGTAAAAAAACGTATCCTTCGCTTTTTTCTATCGTTTCTGGTCGTTTCGGAAGCAACCTGAAGTAGCCTTATTTTGTCACACATTTTATTCTACAATTGGACTGTTTTAACAACCAGTTTAAAGCCGTGTCGTTGTTTCCAACTTCACACCGCTCGTTGTTTACGGCTATTTTACAGAATACAAAATAGGAGTTAGGTGGGCAAACGAATTCTTTCACATGGTCGGTCGATCATCCTTGGGTCATAGACTTTTGTTTGCAATTCCGCTGACCAATGCATAACTTAACTTGACGAAATGAAATTAAATGTCTACAAATGTGAAACTAAGTGAAACAATGACGAGATAGTTATCAGCCAGGACAAGACACGGCGTTCGGCAAATTAACCTTTCCGCGAGAGGACAGTGTAGGAAGACGCATGTGTGGGCATGCTGGTGCCCAGTATCAACCAGTCTATACACCTTATTTTCTACATGATTCTTTATCAACGTTAGTTGGTATACTTTTGTTACAAAAATGACAAAAGCCGACTGACGCGCGCCCAACGCCTTAACCACTCGGCCATCAAAGCTGACGTTGAACGACAGAAATTCAAAATAGAAATTGGTGTAACCACACTTTTCGGACCTCTTCAGGAGCCGATTAGTAAATAGGACAATAAAATGACTTTTTGAGGGAATATTGTTTATTTGCGCCCGCGTAGTGTCATTTGCGGCCCGAGCGCGAAGCGCAAGGGCCGCAAATGACACTACAAGGGAGCAAATAAACAATATTCCTGAAAAAAGTCATTTAATTATCATTATTATCAATATACAAGGCCAAATAACATCCCTGAACATCCAGATATAAGCTTAAACTAACACATTTAATGAGCTTTACATGTTCAATAATACAAGTACTTCGCGTTGAAAATTTTGTGCTATGCTACACTGAGGCCCATGTATCGTTTAGGTGTAGTTAAAAAGAGCTGCTGTGTCTCTGAAAATGAATGGGTAATAATAATTTACGAACTTACATTTTCCAGTTGAGCCTCGGCGTAAAATCCCCGCAATGCTTCAGCTAATTTAGCTCGACGCGAGAAGCACAAAATGAAGTGAACCGTTGTTTTGTTGTGTTTCGTTTCTCGTAAGACAACAAGAAGTTGCTCTCTTTATATCTTCCCCTTGTGCTTTTGCTTCTATATCCGAATTTTTTAGCGGCATTTTGTCCTATTCATAACAAATAGGCTTTGATTTTTCTTTTCGAACACTATTCGCTCAGCGAGAAACTGTTCGAGACTTTTTTACTTTAAAACTTGCTGTACGCACCTAAATGGTTTTCCCGCGTCATTAAACGTGACCTGATTGGTTAATATTCGGATGATGAACCGAGAACCAATCAGCTGCAGGGCCGTTAATTCATAAACGGCCCGCTAGGAGTCATTTGCGGCCCGCAAAGCGCGTGTTTTCAAGAGGGCGGTTTTCAATTTGGCCGCGTATATTGATAATAATGGCGAATTACAGCCCGGGTGAAATTTTAGACAAAGCGGGGCGGGCTGAAATTTTAGTCAAGGGGGGTGGGCTGAAATTTTGTTGTGATTGCATTTCAGCCTAGCTGAAACTAAAGCCTTCTCGTAACCGCCATTTTACTTCGTTAAAAACGCCATCACTTTGCTTGTCCAAGCTCGCTTTTCTATCCGGACTAAAATTTGAATGTGATTACGTGATGTTCCTCAGCCCGTGCTGAAACTGTCTCTTTGTAATCGCAAACTCACAGCCGGCCGTTCACCTAGCTGGCTCGGTTTCCAAGATCTGGCGGCAAGAATTTCAATATGTTTATACTAAGGCGCCGTGTGGACTAGCTCGGTTGCGAGATCTCTGTTTTTCCAACCCGGATCTGGGCCAGAATCAAGTAGTTCATGAGTTAATAGAGAGATTAGGCATGACGTTTCTTTTTCGTGAACGGCAAAAATTCCACTTCTGCTGTCTGCCGTTATAATTAGGGCTTGTACGCTGAATGGCTGGGTAAACTTGTGTGCGTCGCGAATGTGTGATTTTTCCCTATTTTTTGAGGAATTTATTTAAGAATTCGAGAATTCGATAAAAAGGTAACAAAATGAAAAGCATGCTCGCGTTTGCCGTATAAAGGCATGCTGATCTTAAATTTTAGACTCGCATCCGCCAGAAATACAAGCGGCACTTGACAGGGTAGTCCTAATGCTTGTCCGATAAGTTTACGCCTGGTAGATCCCGTCTAACATTTTATCTCCGTAACCGGGCTGAAATTTCCAATATGAACAGAAGCTAACATAACATTCGTCCCGCTAACCGGACCAGCCCGGTAACCAGGCTCATATGAAAAGGTTCTAACTGGGACTGACATTCGCTATGTAAATTGACCCTAAAATAACTGCAAAAATCGCGACATTAGACATTTTTTTACCACTGAGTAGTATTATAATTCTTTTTAATTTAATGCAATTGACCCGTGATCTGCAAATGAGATTTTCTCATATCATTATGATGACCCGTGATGTGTTTTTAATTTTATTTCTCCATCAGTTTCTATGTCCTCATAATAATATCAGTTAATTATTGTGTTTTTTTCTTTCCCTTTTTTTTTGGGCATTCCGGTATTTAGAGAAACCGAGACCTGAAGTAACACTTTATCTGTAAATAAGTAGAATCGAAACATGCGCTTATGCCGTGGAAGTATTTTATAACAATGTATTATCAATGCTTGCATGGGGAATGTGCACGTTTGATTATTATTCAAAATTAATGACGCGATTTTATTCATTCATGCGCACCTTAGCTCAAATGCAATTTCAAATTTCGCAACCGTCTTTTAGTTTGCTCCAACTGAAACTTCAGAGCAAAGTTACATCCACTTCACGTTACGTGTGCCGATCCTCCGTCACCTTCAGGTGAGCGAATCTGCTTTAAAAGGATACAGCTAACGAGCTAGTTTTGCTTGGACATTGATCAAGAACTCCGCTTTCACGAACAAGCTTCGTAAAGTTATTCACTTTACCATGAAACTGAAACTTTGCATGGCAGGTAAGGGAATTGAACGCATGTAGTTCTCAGAATTGTCAGCATTTCAACTAATGAGCTGTGCCATTCCTAAGTGATATAGCCACTTGCTGATCTCATTTCTAAGTGGTAGTTGCAAACTTTTGACGTTTCCCTTATTTTTTCAGGATGATCTTTGGATACAGTCGTCAAGTTGAAATATGTGGGCCCAGAGTACAAGAAAACGCAAGGGAAGTTCAAAGGTAATCATCAAATTAATTAAACTTTATTTAAGATTTTAAAACCAGATTATTTCTGAATATTTTAAAATGTCAGTAAACAATAATTCCGTAAAGCGAATCTCAGAATAGTAACTAGCGCTCTACAAGGGCCTACAGTAATTAAAAGCGCTGCCAAAACCCGATCTTTTCTCAGTTAGAGACCAACGACAATGATTTGGTATTTGAAAGATCTTGAATTCGAATGAAGACTATAATTATTTTTTCCCGGTACTGATAAGTTTTGCACACTTTGCCGTGTAATTCTCCCGATAGTATTCCACTATTCAGTCAGGAAACGAAAGGATAATTGCAACAAGCCGAGCCATACTCGCCAAGACCAAAAGCTATTTATTTATACCACATGTTTTTCATTGCGATTTACTAATTTAAATGCCTATTATTTTCTTTACATCAGAACTTTAAAGGAAGACTGGTTGTTTAACTTGTTTCGTGGTATCGCACCATACGTGTAAAATTCACAATAAGGAAAGCCATGAATCCTGAAGCTGGAAGAACAGAAAGCTTGAAATAAGAATCCTTCGAGTGGCGTGGCATTCTGAAAGAATCAAGTCTTTATTGCGTCAGATACAGAACTGATTTATCCTGATATCAATCCGACTGCGTGGATAATTTTTGCTGGTCAGGTAACAACTCGTTTCCCGTAAAATCATAACAAGCTAATCAAACTTTCAGCTTGAAATCGGAGCTGGCGGCATTAGTAAAATTCTAAGCTGGGTGGAGGGTTTCGTGCGTTCACCGACGTTTATCGAGATCAATCTTCCATCACAACTTCAGGTAAACGAATCTGCTTTCATGGAATACAGCATTAAACATTTTTCTTATTTTTTTTCAGAAAATCTTTGGATACAACCAAGTTTATGTATGTGGCCACAGATAGGACAGGAAAGGCAATGGAAAACTGAATGCCCACCTTATAGGGGTAAGCTAACTGAAAAGCCGAATTGAGAACTCTTGTCTTACATAATCACCAAATAGATTAAATTTTATTCAAGACTTTAGAACAGGACTATTTCTGCACATTTTTACGTTTCTTAATAATAACTCGGTAAAGCTAATCTCAGAATAGTAACTAGGGCTCTACAGGTAGTCAAAAACAAGATCTTTCTTCCCTTTTAAAGGACGTTATTTACTCAAGACATGTGGTTCTCATATCGAATCGTCAGCATTTCAGCTACTGAATTGCACCATTCGTAACAGATAGCTGACAGTTTTTGGCGGACAATAGATATTTCTCTCTTTTCTTTTCAGAAGATTTTTGGATCCAGTCACCAAGTTCAAATATGTGGCCACAGACAAGATAGGAAAGGCAAATGAAAAACTGAATGCGCGTCTTAGAGAGGTAAGTTAAGAGCCGAGAACTATTCGCCAATTACAAATAAATTAAATTTTGTTTGAGACTTTAGAACAGGACTATTTCGGAACATTTTTACGTGTCTAAACAATAACTTGGTAAAGAATAGTAACTAGGGCTCTACAGTAAGTCAAAGCGCCAGCAAAACCCGTTAAGGGCGTGATTTAGACAGAATCGTCAGCATTTCAGCTACTGAACTGAACCATTCCTAATTGGTAGCCGACAAACTTTGGTGGACAATAAAGATTATATTTTTTTTTCAGATCCTTGGACACAGTCACCAAGCTCAACTATCTGGCCACAAATAAGACAGGAAAGGCAATGGAAAATACCCGCATTATAGAGGTACGTTAATGTTAAGAGTTTAGAACTATTGTCTTACAGTATATAATCACCAAATAGATTAATATTTGACATTTACGCGATCCGGGAAGATTAAACATTTCGTGTACTTTGCCTTATATTTTTCCTAATAGTATTCTACTTATTATGAAAGAACAATTGTGACAAACCACGGCAAAAGTTAAATACTTCTATCGAACGGTTTCCAATGCGATTTACTAATTTAAATGCCATTATTTTCTTTGCTCAGAACTTTAAAGAAAAACTGGTTGCAGTAGAGAGTCAAGTCTATTCTGGGTCATTATCTTGACATCAATTCCACTGCGTGGAATAATTTCTGCTGCTCAGGTAACAACTCGTTTCCCGTAAAAATCCTAGATCAATACAAAAACAAGGCGGGCACATGAAGGTAATCCCAAGCTAGGTGGAGGGTTTCGCGCGTTCCACTTGGTGCTTGTCTACTTGCATCGCTCCCGAGGACCGGTTGCAGTACGGTTGGGGGACGGTTGGGGCTAGGGACTATGCGCTTCGTATCAGAAACCCATCCTATTTGTCATTGCACGTAGGTATGATGAGTACCATACGAGTCAACTCAGATAACATGTGATCATGAGTGTCAGATTTGGTGGTTCTTGTTCTGAAAGGTTGCGGTACTTCCCTCAGAACGCCTTCCGACTCTGACCGACTCTAACTCCCAGAGGACTGCCTGTATTCAAGCGGGGATTACATTAGATCGTCGTTTTTTTCGGCATCTTCTGCATCCAAATACCTTACAGAAATAAATGATCTAGGGTTTTCGAGAACGGGTTGTACACTTAGTGAAAGAGAAAAATTCAGCGGCTCAGGTGGGATTCAAACCCACGACTTTCGGTTTACAGGTCAACTGCTCTACCATCCGAGCTACAGAGCCACGATGGGAATAGAGCGTGAGTGATTAACTTTTGATTCACTCATTTATATGCCTGAGGATGATTCTACAAATTAAAATACTGTAAATCCTGATCGCTGAAATAAACTTGTGGCTTAGGTGGGATTCAAACCCACGACCTTCGGGTTACAGGTCCACTGCTCTACCATCTGAGCTACAGAGCCACGATGGGAATAGAGCGTGAGCGATTGACATTTGATTCACTCATTTATATGCCTGAGGATGACTCTAAACTAAATTGCATTGCAAATCCTGACAACTGAATTGGAACAAAATCATTCGCTCAGGTGGGATTCAAACCCACGACCTTCGGGTTACAGGTCAACTGCTCTACCATGGGCGTGAGTGATTCCCATTTGATTCACTCATTTATTTACTAACTATGATGTGCCTGAGGACGATTCTTTATTAAAATACTGTGATTTCTTTCGTCTGACCTCTTGGCACAGTGCCAGTACCAGAATGACAGCCAGTGCCAGTGTTGACGCTTCCATGCCAGTGCTAGTGCAAGAACCTGAGTGTGTGCCTGTGTCCATTTGGTCAGAGAACAGACTGTCATTTATGTCAGTTTGACTGAATTATCAACATTATAATTGGAGCGATTACTTAAGTAAAACAATTATTCCACTCATGCTTGTTGGATATGAGATAATTACAGCCGGCCATCTCATATCCAGCGTGCGCATTTGTGGAATAATTGTTAAGTATACTAACTTGTCAGTTGTGAATCACATTAGACAGGAAGTGAAGACCGAAGCTGCCCACCAGACGTTTATGTAGGGTAAAGTATGATTATGATTGGCTACGTAAGGATATGGTTATGTGGGATAAATATAGGGTAAAATATGAATCTAAAACTGTATCTAAATAATGGTCATGTATCACTCTCTAAGTTTATTTAGGTCCATGTACGACAATGTATGGCTATGTAAGACCATGTAAGGATATAGTGTGTATGGTCATGTATCACTCTGTAAGGTTATGTACGGTTATGACAATGTATGGCTATGTAAGACCATGTAAAGATATAGTATGTATGATCATGTATCACTCTGTAAGGTTATGTGGGGTTAAGACAATGTGTGGCTATGCAACTAGTGTATTAATAGTGTTCATGTATGACTCTGTAAGGCCATGTATCACTATGTATGATTATGTAGGTCTATGTATGGCATAGTGGACATGATTCGCGCATTCCAAATCAGTGTGTCAATTAACCGCCAGTGTGTACATGTTTTTTTTCTCTCCTTCTTTTTTTGTTTCTTTCTTTCTATCTTTTTCAGATCTGGTTCAGGAAACTGGCATCCTTCATTATTTTTCGTAATTTCGTTTCCTTATTTTTATTGTTGTTCATTATATGTTTGCTGCCGCGATGTTGTTGTTGTTTCTGTTGTTTGCCATGAATTGGCAATATATTCAAAAACAACGTCAGAAACAATCTTTGAAATTCCGGGTACTCGTAAGATTTTCGGATGGCTTCGGGCATTTTCGGCAGCGTCTGTGCATCAGAATATGTTCGAAAAACGTCAGAAACATCTTCGGAATTCCGGGTACTCTGAAGACAAAAACCTCACTCATTGGTTGTCAGAAATTAAAGAGTTGACAGGTATACCCGATTGTACACGACGCCACGAACTCACTCAGGGTAAATTCCGTTCTTGCTTCGACAACGTTCAGAAATCGTCATAACATCTTCGGGCACTTTCGACAACACACCTTTTCGCACTGCGGACCTATGTTTTCTGCAAAACCTCTAAAAAGCCGAAACCACATTACAAAACAGTGAGAGGTGTCGAAAATTTTGCAGACCTGAATCAGTTAAGAAGAAATCACTTAGCAAAAGCGGTATGTTTTGCAACAGCTAACGGACAATGCAAACAAGGTACTCGATCGTTTTGGATCTAGTCAGCAAGAATTCAACTGACTAATAAAGGCAGGCCGACCGTGCCTTCAGGATGATAAACTAAATTTGAATATTTCTTCAGGTTTGGCCTGACTTCTTCAGGAAATGAACTACACAGCTCATTCCCTGAAGAAGTCAGGCTTTCTCAAGCTGTGCCGTGACTTCTTCAGGGAATGAACTGTGTAGTTCATCCCTGAAGAAGTCACGGCCTGACTTCTTCAGGGAATGAACTGTGTAGTTCATTCCCTGAAGAATTCAGGCCTCGTCAGGCCGTGCTGTGACTTTTCATGGAATGAACTACACGGTAGACGTTCATCTCTGAAAAAGTCAGGCCATGCCTGACGAAATATTGGAAATTACAGTTTATCATCCGAACCGTACGGTCATCCTTCCTTTATTACTGAGTTATTGACAACTCAGAGACAAAATGATATTTTCAAGAAATCGAATATATTTGCGCTATATTCAACTGCCGGCCTGGATCTCTACTCCTTGCTGTGCGGATCAGTTTGCATTTTCCAGGGTTTTGCGTGGATCGCGTGGATGACTATGTTGGAATAAGAATTAGCGATTTTTTGCGTGTTCACAGCTTGCAACCTCCAAAGAAGAGAAGACCCTGGGCCCGAGTCTATTGAGACGGCGGTACAAATAGATGACCAGCAGTTTCACTTTCAAGATGGCGGATGGTCGGTGAGTTACGATGTTCCGTACTGCCTTTTGAAGTTTGAACGTACGTGTACCGTTTAACCCGTTTTTCTTGAAAATTACACCAGGATGAATAAGTCTTTCATTAATGCAATTTTCCTTAAATACAATTTACGAATTTTGACATAGTAGAAATGAACCAGGGGTTTCCTTCCCTGTAGATCTTGACTCGTGGTGGATGAAGGGATCATCTAGCGCAGATTGTCTGCTCTTCCCCAACTTGTTTGTCAAAAAGTACAAATTCTGCAAGCAGCATTAAGCTAGCTGGTAGTTATGGAATTAGGGTACTTGCTTTAAAGTAAAAGTTGTAAAATTGAGGTCAGGTGTATATGCTATAAATGGTTAATCTGGTTTGTTCTTTCTTTGGTCTTCCAGGTTGAAATACTGGATGTTGACTTGTGTGTCAAGTATTCCAAGAATTATGAATGTGGAGGGAAAAGACATATCACAGCAGTGTTCTTTTGGGTGAGGCATAATATTATAAAATCATAGTTAGTTGTTTCCAGAGCATAGGCAGCACACATATCCTTGCAAACATTTGAGAATTTCGGTATGTTTCAATCAGATATCCAGGATAGTCAAGGAGAAGCCAATCAGCGACCGTTTTCTACAAGGAGCTAAATGATATCCAATCAGTGGCTTGCTTTTATGAAACCTTGAAGGAACAATTAAACTGTTATGGCATTTCACATGATGCTCTTCTGAGTTTACAAAATGATATTTCTCTCTCTTGCAAATGAAAAAAACGTGCTTCAGAAAATTCTTTCGTCGAAGTGATAAAAGAATTAGATAAAATTACTGAATTGTCGAAAAATTACCGAAAAAATAAAAAAAGACACCTTAAGTTTATAGAGTTCAGAATTGAAAGAATTAACACCAAAGAACACTTTAGTATGATTTAGTAATGACCTCTGGATGTTTTTTATTTTGCAAATAAATTCATGACATAGTGGTATAAGACAGTATGTTGCTATCATAGCTTGCCTATATTGCATTGTCTGTGTAAACTTGCATTTTCTAATGCTAGATTTTAACTCAGATCATTTAACCTTTTTGTCTTAGTTGGGTTCCATTCTACCCAAACAAGGATCAAATGACTTTGCGTCATGCCAATTGGTTCCTTGCTAAATAGCAGAGATTATGCCGCGGTGTGAAGATAGAGGACCTAAGAAAAATGATATTTATTCAAGTCTGTGTTACTTTCAAATTTTTAGTACTTAATGTTTAGAGGAGATCGGAAGGCTTGGGGCTTGTTGAATTGTTACAACAGTATTGGCAGGAGTAGGGAAGTTATCACATAATGTGGGACCTGAACAAACATTTGTACATATCTACATGTTTTGTGTGTTGTAGATCTTGATCTGTGTTGATCTAGGGCAGTCTATGGCCTGTTGCCTGCCTCTCTCAAGTGTTTTTGTTAAAAAATATATGTATGACCCCAAAAAGCAAGAACAGAAAAAACATTTTGTGCACAGTACATACTCTGCACAAAGTGCAGTGCATACTCTGTCAAAGTTCTGTAAGTTGCAGAATTGAGGTTACTGTACGAAGTGTCTTCAAGAATTTGTTATTACTGACAGCAAAATAACATAGATCTAGTTATAAATGGTCAAATATCTACTAACATTGTGTTTTCTTTGATCTTCTAGATTGGGATACTAGATGTTCACTTATTATAAGGGCCAAGTATTCCAAAAATGATGACTGTGGAGGGAAAAGACATATAACAGCAGTGTCCCTCTAGGTGAGTCATAATAAAATAAAATTGATAGTATTATATAATTTATTAAAAACTGTTGGTGATGACCTTTTATATTTAGATGTCTTTAACTTTATAAAATGCAATTTATTACAAACATTTTCTACAAATATGTACTCTACACATGCATTCTACAAACTAAGCAACATTACTATTTTTAAGTCAGGTGATTTGCTTTCAGTGAAAGTTGTAAAGTTGAGGTTGCGGCAAAACAACTTGGACCCATTTATCATGAATGGTCATCTACATTTGTGTTTTTTTTATCTTCCAGGCTGGGAGGGGATACTGGATATGTTGACTTGCATGTGTGAGCCAAGTATTCCAAGCACGAACAATGAATGTGGAGGGAAAGTTGAGATGTTATTCCAGTGTTCTTCTGGGTGAGTTATAATAAAATAAAATTAAAAACAAAATTTGACTTCACAATTATATTAATTAACAGTAGGATAAATAATTGTTGTAATTTGAGCTTGCTAGCTTTTGCTGACTGAGTTCGCATTTTCTAATATTTTTACTGATCATTTAACCTTTTTTCTTAGTTGGGTTCCAGTCCACACAGACAAGGATCACGACTTGATGCTGTGTCAATAGGTTCCTTGCTAAATAGCAGAGATGATGCTGTGGTGTGAAGATAAAGGGCCTTTAAAAAATGGTATTTATTCAAATCTGTGTTACCGACAAATTTATAGGGATAGCATTAGAGGAGAAGTGAAGGACCTTGGGGCTTTAAAGGCATTTCCCACTTATTACTGAATTAGAGAAGTGATCATGTGATGTGTGATCTGAACAAAACATTTGGTTCCTTCCCTGTAGATCTTGATTGGTGTTGATCCAGGGCAGGCTATGGCCTGGCATCTGCCCATCTCAAGTGTTTTTGATAAAAAGTACAAATTTATAATAACCCCAAAAAGGCAAAAACAAAATTCTGCACATATACCCTACACATACATTCTAAAGCCCAGTATTTTTTTCAGTAAAAATTGTAAAATTGAGGCTAAATTGTGTCTTCAAGAATGTGTTAAGTTGTTCAGTACAGCAAAACAACATCAATCCTTTATTAAAATTTTTTTATCATCCAGGTTGGGATACTGGATGTTGACATGTGCGCCAAGTATTCCAAGAATGTTGAATGTGAATGGAAAGACATAACAGCAGTGTACTTCTGGGTGAGTCAAAAAATTAAATTATAGACGTATAGTTAGTAATGACCTTTAAGTATCAGAGTTTACTTTAAGTATATTGCCTGAGTTTCCATTGTCTGACGTTAGATTTTTACTGATCATTTAATTAACCTTTTTCCTTAGTTGGGCTCCAGTCAAGTCAGACCAGGATCAATAACTTGGTGTTATGTCAATAGGTTCCTTGCTAAGTAGCAGAGATGATGCCGTGGAGCGAAGATAGAGGACCTCAGAAAAATGGTATTATTATTTACTTTTTGTTATTAATAAAAGGATTTGTTGTTTGTATTCTTCAATCATGTTACTGGTTCATTTACAAAAAGGTTGTCATCAGAACATTGTTCTTGATTAATGTTTTTCCAAGTGATCCCATTCAAGTAGTCCGCACTCATCCATCAGTCAATGTCCACAGAGAAGGTCTACAACTTATAGCTACGTCTCATGCTTGCTAATCTTCAGTTATTTTATTCTTTATTTTTTGCAGGATCCCAGTCTAACACAGTGCTTAAAAGAAGGCCAAGCTTTTAGTGACTTGTTTCTGAACTCAGCAGCACTAAATGCCATGAAGACCATTACCGGTACACCGAAGAACATGCATGCAGTCAGTTGAATATGCTGTGTCGCAGTCCAGCTTAGATTCCTGTCTCCACTTGCAAATGTGACTGAGAAGATCATGTGATCAACAACTGGTTTCTCCTTACATTGTTAGTCCATTGTCCATCAGTCAAGTGGTGAAAACAAAGACAATCATCAGCTAGGGATATTGTCTTGATGTAACACCAAATTCTCATAACTTAAATTAAAAGAAATGTATAGGAAGTAGTAAGGAGAATTGACATGAAAAGATAGCATTAACAAGACAGCATCTTGAGTAGGAAAGATCTTATTTGCATTTACTTTCAACACCCATTTATGTGATATATGTGACTACAGAACCAGTTTGGTGTATGACCTCTTCAATTGGTTGCCATAACAGAATTGAATCTGGGATGACATCATGTAATCATGCATGAAAAGTAAACCTTGAAACCAGGTTTCAAATGACAACAACATTTTTAAACAAATAATTAACGGAATGACATTGATTAATTACTATAAATAAAATAATTATATCGAATACTTTAAGAGAAAGATGAGCAACAAAATTACATAACATTTTGATGACCGCATGCCATATGCATTTACATTTGAAAATTTTACAAATGTAAATGTGCAGGGTTTTACGTTCATCAAAACCTTATGTAGTATAATCGCTTGTCTTAATCTTAATGTATTTGTCGAATTCTTTACTTGTTAGAAATAGTAACTAAATTAGCTATAAATATTATTTAAAAATAAAAATAAATAAAAACAGTTTGGAACTTGATAACTTGGTATATTTTTCATATGTGGTTACATGAAGTCATCCCAGATTCAACTCTTGCATGGCAACCAACTGAAGAGGTCACAGACTAAGCTAGCTTTGCAGTTGCATATATCATGTGAATGTGAGTTGAATTTAATGTAAGTTTGGTCGTTTCTGCTCAAGATATTATAAAATCAAATTTTTACTAGGATATTTACATAGCCAATAAATCCAAGATCCTTTATTCAGGAAACTCTGAAATTGTTACAGATGGAAGGTCATGAATCAAATGGAAATAAATGCAAGTTATACCTGTCTGAATTGTGTTTTGTGATTAGTAGGATTTCGTTAATAGTATCTTTTGGACTAATTGCCATTGGTTACCATCTTGGAAGGGGGGGGAGATGGAGCGCAAATTTAGGGGACTGGGAAAGGGCTTACGAGCATGAGTCACTTTCACGTGAACTTATATTGCTAACTTTCATTGAAGTAAATCAAAGTGCCCTTTGGGCTAACTTGTGTGATCGTGACAATTATGTAAAAAACCCACTTTTTTGTGAAAAGGAAATAAAGTTAAAAAACGTGACAGTTGCCATGCGATTTGCGTTATGATGCAGTTCAATATTATATGAATATTGCGTACTAAATAAACAAGCACTTTTAATATCTAATCTGTTAAGTTAAAATTAAATGCGAAGAGAAAATGAGATTTTGACTTGTTTTGTCTGCATTACTTACGTTTCTTTCTTATTATCCATGTGTATTTTATTTAATTTAAATTCTTTTCCTCCAAGCCTAAGTATGGTGTAATAAGGCGAATGTTTTTTTCCTTTATACTCTTAATGTTTCCGAAAAAAGTGCCCACCCCCATCAGGCGCAGTTGTGGCAAACCCAGGGCATTTGATTTGGTCACAGCAAGGCCATAGGCAGTCCCCCCCCCCCCCCCCCCCCCCCGCCAAGGGCTGCAAATGTCTGTTTTATCGGGGAATGAGGGTTAAAATGACTCTCAGAATGAAAGAAATGTGGACTTGATTCTTGAGGATTTCCCGCGAGAAAATACCCCCGGACCCCCCACCCCCCTCCCGCCTCTAGGCGCCCATGATTTGGGCGCTCGCACCCACCCATGCAAAATCCACTTTATGAAGCATTAGATACCCCGCAGCCTGTTCTTGTTTTAAAAGTGAAAGGATGTCCCATAAGGCACGGTGCAGTACAGTGAAACCTTTGGGAAGACCACAAGTCACCAGAATTTTCCTAATGATATAATTTTGTTAATTTCACTCTTAATGCCAACAGTAGACAGATTCTGTCTACATATATAGTTACTGCCTATAATTAACTATACGGAGCGGCTCCGCCCAAAACTGGTAACTTTTTCAGGCTGTCGATTTATTCAACAATTATGCTGCGAAATCGCCTCATAATAAGCGCAGCTAAAATCAGACGATATTCCGCAACAAATTGTCAACGAAAGGCAGCTAAAATAATTTGGTTATGCAGCGCTTTCATTCCGATACTTCGCACGAATTGTTGTAACCTACGTACATCGCATGTTATTATTCAACAAACTCGCGCGATGCCGATATATCGTCGGAAAGCCATTGTTAACCGACATCCGTATACATAACAGATATCCTGCGATATACGTAGGTTGCCAAGATTCGTCCGAAATCTTGCAAAGCGCTGCACAACGACAGTTTTTCTCGCTACAAAAAGCGTTTCGTTGACAATTTGTTGAATAATAAAACAATTATCCTGCTCAGTCTTGCAGAATATCGTCTGATTTTAGCCAGCCAACTCGGCCTACGGCCTCGTCGGCTAAGTATCAGGCGATATTCTACTCGATTTCGCAGGATAATTGTTAAATATGAGTTACAACGGATAACGGATAACAAGGCCAGGTATAGGTACAGCGCGAACTCCATCGGCATAAGATGAATGCGATCCATTAAGATACAATCCGTTGACATTCGAGGCGTGGCAAGAAGTGTACCACCACGCTCCCTTAAACTGCTGAGCGCAGCTGTTGCTGTCCAAGCCATTGTCGTTATCTTTCGTAGAAAACTGCACCGTAACACTAGTAGAAAAGAAAGGAATTTCGATGGAACAAAAGTTTAATTGCTTTCTTTAAGAAACTGATCAGCCGTGTTCTATTGGAAATTTGCTGACAACACAGTCGCGCGCTCGTTGGTTTTGAAAGAGATCATATTTCTGTTTTTCTTTTTCTTTTTTTTGCTGAAAAGTACATAAAATTGTAGGTTTTGGACTGCAACCCTTAAGAGTTAAATAGTCTAATTGTTAAGAGCCGTTCCACGTAAGGTTCGAGTAATTTTGGAAATGGCCCAAAAGAACCCTACCTCAAACTTTTTCTGGTGAAAGGTATCCATGAGTAAGTAATCAAATGGGCATTAAAAAGTTTGATAAATACAATCTGATCACGTGACAACCAATTAAAGTTTGACCCCCCTGAAACCAATTTTTGTACTGAAAATGTCCAAAAATTGGCTAACAAGGCAGGTTGCAGGTTTTGTCAAAGTAGCAATTTTAGTCATTTTCGACGCCAAAAATCTCTAGGAACGATTTTCAATAACTCGTTTTTTATTGCTTCGCATTAGAGCAAAAGGGCTGTATTTTAAATATACGGAAAAAAATATCTGCGGGGAAATTACTTTTAGGTGTCAAACGAGAGCGCTGAAAACTGGAAATTTGAAAATTTGCATATTCGGTAATACAAAAATAGATCAACTTTTATTGCCTTTAAAAATCTTAAAAGGAAACGATATCCACTTCGTATCAAACCAAAGACTATAAAATGTCATAGTTTTCATTTGGTTGATTAATCTGCCTCGAATTTTGAAGAGAAACACTTTTCTGACCGTCAACATCACCCTTCCCCCACCCCTTCCCTGACGGGTTTTACCGCTACCTCCGAACTATCGAGGTAAATATTTCAAAACGTTTGACCTATTGTTTTGTTTTCGTTTCTTTGCTATTAAATGATCGTGTGTGGTGGCCCAAATCAGTTAAAACACTACAAGAAAGACACTGGTTTAACTATACATGTTTCGTTGGTGTGAATAGGGCATAAAACAGCACGTTGGTAATTAAGGCTGTAGAATTATCCGACAAGCTGACTATTTTGAATAGATTGTTGATGGTCCATTTAGGGAACGATGTATTTCTTTGTGCATGTTTAGCATCGACCTTACGTCCGAACGGGATAAAGGCTGAGGAATAGGGAAATAAGGCCAGACGACAAAGACTGACCGAGCCGGTCAAAGAAGTTTTGTTTCCCCCGTGTGGTCACCGATTTTCTTTCTAGGGCTAACGATCAGAGGAGTGTTTCGTTGCGCAATATTGCGAACGGTATAGAAACCGCTTTGTAAAAGTACTAACGACAGATTTGTAAGGATCAAAGTATTTCAAAGCTGGGACTATTCACATGTAATTTTTTTTTGGCCTGAATTTTTGATGAAGCGATTTCTTTAAGATCCATTATTTCATTTCCTTCATGTTGTTTTTGGGCCTCTTGGGAAAGATTAAGCTAAGAAAAGAGGGGATTTTATATTTAAATAAGCTTCCTTTTCAGTCTTCATTAAATTGGCTTCTACACAGTTCGGCTAAATTGGCGTGCTGTACACTTCAAGAAGATAAGAGCATACCTGTTTTCTGTAGTTTCAGAATTCTGAGGGTAAGTTACTAAACATTCTCTCACCGTTTTTCTTATCACTGCATGGGCACCGGTATTGTTTTCTCTGTACATGTCTGTGAATCAGTGGCAATCGCTCTCTCATACTGAACAATGTCAAAATGATATTTTTCTCATTTTGAGTTCACACATTTGGTCAATGGGCGGGCCGAGTCTGACTTTATCATTGCTGGCTGCAAAAGTGATAAACTTCGTAAGAAAACAGAAAGAGAACGATAGAATAAAAACAATCAAACATTTTCGCGTTATTAAGCAAGATATCTTTCCCCTCGCCGTTACTCATCCGGACTGTCTCATGTTCCAATATCGAGTTAGCCAAGCGAAAACTAATTAGATCGGCCTTCAAATCTAACCGTATTAACGAGGTCACCCTGTACGTTATAGTGAGTTCTAACTTTTATTAGAAATTTTGAACACATTCAAAAGTATACGAAAACAAGCTAAGTTTGTTATGCGAAGTTACATGTTCGAGAACTGTCTGTTCTGGTTTCATTATATTGTGCAGTCAGCCGTCAACACCACCCAACTCCTTTCACGTGGAAATTGCAGTCTTTATCGTTTGGATATCTCAATGTCAAACAAAAAAAAAAACACACACACACACACTCCAAATCTTTCGTTTTCAGTAAGGCGGCTAACAACTTTACTTTCTGCGAATTAAGGAAGTTTTCTCAAGGCTCTCGTTTGGAGATTGCATTGCATGAAATGGATTGTAATTAACACGAAAGCCAACTTCTAATTGTTGGTAATTAAATTCCAGTAAGTAGGTCTGTTAAGAATTTTAGTATTCCAGTTGATCAGTTATGTTTAGCATACTTTTATTTTACTGTTATCAGCAAAACTAGTATTTGCGAAACTTTAAACCAAACGTTTAAGTTCAGTTTAAATCGCGTTCATTTAATTAAACGGCAGACAAAACATCCTCCAAAGCTCGCATTGCAGTCTCTTCTAATCCTTCTTACAACGCGATGGAGATTACTAAATTCTTACTTTTGATAACTTATGGAAGGAAATACATGTATCCATCGGCACGAAAAGATTCTAAAGAAATGATCATATTTTAGCATGATTTTTCCGTGGAACTGACTCGCTGCAGTCGTGGTGACTGATGTGTTCGTTATCACATATCATGACAGTACTGGTCAGCTAGATTGTAAGATGAATGAAGATTACGCGCTTGCTTGTGAAAGGACAAAAAAACGACGCAAGAATTCCGTGTCCAAAGCGCGCCAAATCTCAAATCTCAAAGCCATTTCTATTAATCCTCGTAAAAGTTAATGCAAGTATGAAGACCTTGAATCAAGAAATTTATCGCGATCAAGCTAGCGATCGCAGGTGATCATATTGAAACCATAAGTAGTCTCCACATAGCACTTCTTTGACACGATTTCCATATCTTTTGAAAAGTGACATTCCGCTGCAAAAGATTTCATGTACCGACCCTCACTTTATCACTGCTGGCTGCAAAAGTGATAAACTACAAAAGAAATCAGAAAGAGAAGGATGGCAATAAAAAGAATAAAACACTTTCGCGTTATTAAGCAAGATTCCTTTCCCCTCGCCATTATTGGTTCCAATATCGAGTTGGCCAAGCGTACGTAAACTAAGTAGATAGGGCTTCAAATCTAACCGTATTAACAAGGTCAACCTGTACGTTATAGTGAGTTCCAACGTTTTCTTTTCTTTTTTTAATTTTCAACACAAGAAGTGCACGAAAACAAGCAAAGTTTGTTATGCGGAATTACATGTTCGACAACTTTCTGTTTTGGCTTCATGATATTGTGCAGTCAGGCATCAAAACCTATAACCCCACCCCACCCCTCACCTTTCACGTTGAAAACGCACTATTTATCGCTTAGATAACTCATCGTTTTCACTAAGGTGGCTAAAAACATTACTTTCTATGAATTAAGGTAATTTTTCTGAAGGCTCTTGTTTGGAGATTACATTGCATTAACGACTGTGAAATGGATTGTAATTAACATGAAAAGCCAACTGCTAATTGATTTTTAATTTAAAATTTCCAGTAAGTATTCTGTTAAGAATTTTAGTACACTTTTTTTTTATAAGAAACTTTGTCTGAGGCTGAGATTTACCAGAGTAAAGTTGGAGAACGTCTTTATTTTGCACATTTGTTTTAATTTCTTGTTAAATGAGCAGTTTAAATAAATGCAAACTATGGTCTAACAGGGCCATTAATTCAATGCTAAAAGGAAATACCTTTACATTAACAATTCAGCGAACAATGCTCTTTTATACGTTTTCTGGTCACGGCGTTCGCATTGATAGCTTCAAATCGTAAAATAAATAAGAACCCTCAGCCTGAGCCCCAAAATTAGACGTGTTGTCCTGTTGACCAGCATAACTTAGTTTTACAGTTGGCAGCATTTGTGAAATTATAAACCAAACGTCTAAGTTTTAAATCGCGTCCATTTAATTAAATGGCAGACAAAACATCCTCCAAAGCTCGCATTGTAGTCTCTTCTTAATCCTTCTTACAAAGCGATGGAGATTATTGAATTCTTACTTTAGACAACTTATGGAAGGAAATTTATATTCAACTGCGCGAAAATTTACCACCATTTCTCCGTCAAACTGACTCGCACCAGTCACAATGATGATGTGTTCGTTACCATGAGAGTCCTATTCAGCTAGCTCTTAACATGAATGAAGATTAATACGCGAACACTCAGTAGCGCTTTACATATAGCCAAGTAAGTTAGTTTTGATAACATCATTTTAACTTTAGGATTTTTAGAGCAGTTTCAAATCAGAATATTAATGCAAGATAAATAAAAGGAAGAATAATGAAGAAATATATACAATAATAAATAAAGGAAAATCAGGATTTCAGTAACCATAAGCAGTCCTTACCAGCTTACGTAACACTTCTTTGACATGATTTTCATATCTTTTGAAAAGTGACATCCCGCTGCTTAAGATTTCATGTATCGACCCTGTGCCAGTTATTCGGAAATTTAAGAAGTTAAAATCATAGGCGCCTTCATTAAGTCAAGTTCTGACAGTTTTAAATCTACCTGTGTCAAATCACTGATTTTGCAGGGGGGGGGGGGGGGGGGGTGGTGTGCATGAGCGCCTTTGCCACTAAATCCCGAGCGCCGCAGGCTTAAGAACTTAGGGGGATCTATGGGTATCCTCGCCCAGGGAATTTTGAAAAAAAAGGTTATCTTAGACAGCATTTCGTGCGTTTTGAAGACAGTTTGTTAGGGAACAAGGCAGGTAAAAGTGAAGGACATTAGGTAGAATGTATCATTGAAATTAACCTAGAATCACTTAATTTGGTCCAAAATATACCACACGAATCCACAAATGGTGGACCTTCAACCCAAAGGACCATATTATATTGAATACAAATAGTCGAAGCCCAGAAATACCATTTCCTTTAATTAATTAATTAATTAATTAATTTATTTATTTTGATATTTTTTTTTACAATAAGCGGACTTCTAAGGTCCGTGGGGGGTGGTGCGGACGCACCCATTGCACCCCTCTCCCTACGGGCCTGGTTTTACACACTTTGAGATGGCAGGATGGCAGGCATTTTTCCTGTCGCAGTTTGTAACGAAACTGCTTCTACTTGGGTAAGAGTTTTGTCATGCACTGATTAGCCAAGTAGATGGCAAGTATGTTTTTCTCCAAGCTCAAACAGACGGAATATGTTCAACGTAAAAAAAGGATTAAAATGGTCAATTTGTTTTAAATTGTAGGTTGTTCCTGTTCAGAAGATGAAGCTGTTACAGGAATACGTTTTCACTTTTTGGTTGTTGATGGGGATATCCACAGGTCAGATATGTATATACACATGCAGCGTTATAATTTAAAAATAAATTACTGTTAACTATTAATTACTTGACGAAACAAACGGCCCCTGGTAATTACCAAAGTATAGTATAAAGTTCGTTTCTTCTTTTAGGCAATGTAATCGTTAGAAAAGCAAGAAGCTCTGCAGATGCCTTGGACACGAAAGATGGTTTAAGATTGCAACTTGATGATGTAACGGAAGCAGTGAAGAAACTTCAGGAAGAGTTTGAGAGTGAAGGTAAGGAATGGGCAATCAAGTTAGCGCTGGATGGATCAGCGATTTATGTCAATGTATTGTGGCGCCTTTTTTGAGTAGATGTCATACATGATCTGTATATTGTGGACTGATGTTGGTTTGTCACTATTTAACAAGTGTATGAATTTGATCTGTAATATTCAATATTTAAAATTTCTCCTTTGATCTACTAGGGCTGGCAGCGATTAGAATAAATTGACGATTTAATTGGTAGATTTTGTATTTTGTAATCAGTAGATTAATTAATGGATTTAGAATTGAATTATAGAGCGTTTTCACTCACGTGACCAGCGGCCATATTGGTTTACTAAAACAAAAGACGATTTTTGCATAAAAGTGGCGCTAAATTCCCGGAGGAATGGATTGGTACACCAATATGGCCGCCGTTTCATTGTTTTGGAGCTCCAATTAATATGGCTGCCGTGACGTCATATGAAAACGCTCTACAGAATGATATATCAACTGATGAATTTACCACAATATTGTTTTAGATCACCATCGGCGGAGAAATACTTTGATAAAGGGAGTCTCCCTAGATGAAGGAGATGAAAAAAGTGGAGCGCAGGAGGAAAAACGTAATTTCTCTATGAACAACATGGTAATTATCTGTTTTTTACAGTCACAATAATATTCCGACCGAGTTCTGGGAGATTGACATCCCATCATGTCGCTGCGACATAACTTATTGCCATCGCTTTGCTGTTCTGCTTAAGTCACTGCGGGTAATCACTCAGGATCAGTAATTGTCCTTTTGTGGTTACTTACAGTTTAAAGGAACTGCCCTTGGAGAAAAATTGCTGGAAGCTGGTGTCAAATTGTTAACACGAGAGTTGGATAAAAGAGTAAAAGACAAGGAGGAATCAAAGGATTCAGATGCCAGCACCAAGGTGATGTCAGTCAGCCTTGTTACTGGATGAAATATATTTTACTGTAGCTTAAGCTTAGGTTATATGTTGTTGCTCAGTACATAGTTAATAGAGGGAAATGGTTATGAAGCCCGGCAAAGTTCTTTGTTATAGGGTTTTGTTCACCATTTTGGTGGACCGTGCACAAAACCTGACAAAATGCAATAGGTGGTTACGTGTGTTCATGCAACTAACCAATAGAAACATTGCGATTACGTAATTCATGCATAGTGTATGAGGGCAAAACAAAAGATGTGCACGGTCATGGATCTTCCAACCTCAATCTTGGCCTCTTTGTTTGCTCCTTTGATGTTTGCGGTCTGCTCAGTATGAAGATATCGTCAACTTGTGAAAAGAATGGCTAATAAATATTATAATACACAGATTGTCTCACCGCGATCTAGATTTGACCAGTGTGATGTGTCCAATCTCAGTGTACTCGAAAACAAACTAACTTGATACATACTTGGCTTGGAAATGAGCAAAAGAGTTAACTACCACCATGGACTTCTGCTACCACGTATTATTAAAAACTAGCAATGGTATATTGCAATTCCTGAGATTTGATTGGCTAACAGGCAATGGTATATGAGCTCATATACCATTCACCACAAATTTCGTAGCCGATGCGCGTCAACGAAAACAGCTGGGGAGCTCAAATATTGCAATTCTTTTGGGCGTTTTTAATAAAACAATTATTCCACTCGCGCTTGTTGGATATGAGATCGTTATAGCCAACTCGGCGCTACGCGCCTCGTTGGCTATCTACCATCTCATATCCAACGCGCGCTCGTGGAATAATTGTTAAATGTTCTATTGTCGATACGTTTTGATATTAATAGAACTTTTAATATATTAATACGAAACAAAGTTCCGCGGTCACCCCGTTAGTGGTTCGATCACCAAACCCCTGAAGGTGTTTTAATTGTGTCGACCCTCGCCACAAAAAATGCCAATTTCTACGCCGTGCGGCAAAAAGTTACGAGTGTCGGTTCTAAATCAAGCATTATTTGTCACTAATTCACTCGCTTTTTCTGATGGATGTAATCAATGATTAGAGAAAAATTAAACAGAATAAGCTGCATTCTGATGTTTGCCGTCAGAACGTGGTGCTTAGTCTCTCTCTACTGTTGAAATCATTAAGTCTGTGGTTTTTTTCACAGCAAAGCGACCAAGGAAGACTAGAAAAGCGAGTCAACCCTGCAGCAGCACAAATGGGTGCAAAAGCCGGTGAAAAAGCTGTGGATATGGGAGCTAAACTCGCAGAAAAGCAAATGGAGACCATGGAGAAACAGAAAGGAAAAGTTGATAAATTTCTTGGTCAAGAGGTACCGAAAATGTTATTATTTTTTTAATTTTAAACTGGCATGTTCTGGCAGTTTTCTTCGAGCAAAGCTCTTGAAAAACTCTTCGCTTCTCGGAAAAGATAAGACCCAAGGACAAATATCACTGCACATTTCTAAACCAAATGGAGGCTACTGAATTTGAGAGACTTTTTTACAAGCTGTTGAACGTCAAAGCGATTCTGTGAATGTTCACGAAATTGAAAGTCTGTTTAAAATATTCGGTTCTGTAACTGTAAGTACGAATTCGAATGTAAAACGTGAATAGTAATATCATACTCCCCAGATTTGGTTGCATCACTGACGTCTTCACGCGCGAGAATAGATATTTGATGGATTTTAATCCATCAAATAAAATTGTGGATATTTCTTGCATGGGAACAAAGACATTCTTCCACGTATTATTTGGAAAACCCTCATCCTTTGCTCCATCTCGCGCATTTTGTAAGACTTAAAGACAGAAATGTTTACAAGTAATAGTGACATGAAAGCTGCAGTCTTGTAACATGAAAGGTAATGGCCGTCCTACTTGGAGACGGTGATGCAATTTTTTGTGTGTGTATGCTTGTTTAAAATCGCGAAAATGTTCAATAAATTTGTTGACTGTTCGGGAAGGTGAAAGTGTTCGGGAAAGTCTTTGTTCTAACGACTACCTCTCTGTTTTTAAACGTACCAGTGACTAAACCACCACGCAGACACCGGCTTGGGGTTCTGGCAGTCTTTATTACAACGTACAAATAATAATAACTATAACTACAATACACATAATATTGAAATACTGGGCAGGATAAAACTACAAATAAAATGGCCCAAACCCAAGTGAAATGTGTAAGATGGACCAAATGGAATTAGGTAGTGTGAGTTAGAATAGATTTACAGAGCATGTTAGCAGATCTTAGTCTGATAGTGAGTGGCATATTGAGGTAGATTAATATAGTATCAGAGCGCCAATCCCCTAAAGCCTTGATAAGTTCGATGGGTACCCCCGATTGATACGCAAAGGAGGCCCCGCCCTTACGGAAAGAATGTCCCGCATACAGTTTGGGGTTTATGCCTATAAGGGAAAGACTATCACGTAACTTCGTGAGAAATACGTTGTATGTGAAAACCCGGGGGGTCCTGGAACGCTTGTCAACCCAGGCAAAGGCCTGACAACTAGAGGTGGAGTGATCAGTGAAGCTAAAGGCGTGCATAACGGCCAGTGTGGGGCACAACTTGCTTCGGGGAATGAGAGGTAAAGGGATTTCAACAACCCGTTCCCTAAACTGGATGGTTTTGCTCCAGCGAATGGTTACTAGCATGCCCCAACTGAAAAATTTGAAGTCACCCTTGGTTAGTTTTTTGGATGGGTCAAATAGGGCGCTTGACAACGGTAATAGGTCGGACTTTCGAAACATGCCATAAAATGCGACAAGGCAGATAGCCCAAAATGAGGAATCGCCACTTGACGTAAAATCAAGACTGTCGTGTAAGCGCACAAGGATATCAGGGGTAATAGGCAGCTTCTGATTAGGTGTGGTGCCAAGCGCGCGTTTAATGAAAACCTATATATGCTATATATGCTATCGATTAAGATGCGCAAGTTCTGCTGTGCCTATGCGATTGTCCGGAAAATCGGCCTGTATAGTCTTTATTAAAACGGAAGGCTACTTGTAGCTAGCTGATTGGCTGTATAAAAGTCTTATGACTATCAGCTACATATTCAGGTTATAAGGTCATACCCATATGACTAGCACGCGTCACTATACGTAAGTTCGACGCCAGGCCCCAAACCCCCTGTACGCCGTGGTCCAGATTTATATTAATAACTCGTTATCAATATCCACCTAAAATTACCGGTATTTCTTCTTGTGAAGATAAAACTTGACATTACTGGGGATAAAGGCTGGCAAACAGATGACATGTTCATCCCACCTGGATACCACATGGATGCAAAAGTTGTCCCAGAAACAAAACTAGCACCTGCAGTGCAGGGACAGCAGCCATTTACGTTCCCATTCGGAGCTGGCGGACTGATTATGAACGGATGCTTTGGAAGTGGTTATCAGCCGGGTGATCGATGCTATGACGCTACGTGGGCAACCACAAAATGTTTGGTGAGTTTTGAATTTTGATGCTATTCTTTACATTTCTCAATTCTTCCACATACAGTTAGACGAACGCGCGCAACAGACAGAAAAATATGTAAACTATGGAATAGTCGAGTAATGAATTCATAATAAAACTGAGAAGTCACTTTTTAAATGACTGTCCAACTTATTTTTGAATATTTTGCTTGATTTTCCTCTTGTCGCACAAAAAGGAGATAACAATATCTCGTTGCAAGGTGCTTCTACAAATCACCCCTCGTATTTGGCAATGGTTTCAATCGGTTTAAAATTGACACCTATCAGGAACCCACCTATGTCGTATATGGAATAGGTCCTTTGCGGGTATGAAATAAATGCCACTGAGAAATAAAAACAAGGGTCATTAGTTAGCAAGATAGCCAGTATTTTGAAACCATTGACACCTAAGTGTAAATTATGGTTTGAAGATTTTGAAAACTATTGCAATAAGCTCATCCGTTAATTTTTAAAATTTTAACTGAACCGCCATAGTATCTCACAGTTAAACATAAATAGTCTCAGTTAAAATTTGCTCGTTTCACAACCATGGTATTCATTTTCGAGGCTGGTACAATGTTTTTGTCTCTTCCACATCTCCCAGGACCTTATACCAGGCGCAACATTCATTGGTGTAGGCTTCGATGGCCGTGGAGACTACAGCCCTGAATCAAGTAGAATGGACCTGGTTCAGAGAGCTTGTTCTCGGAAGCAAAGGTGCATCAGTTTGAGTTTGTTTTTCGATAACTATTAACCCTGAATTTAACAATGGTTCAGCCAGCCCACAACGCTGGAAACGTTGGTGAAATAGGGTACGGTTCCTCCAGCCCGCAACGCTGGAAACTTTGGTGAAATAGGGTACGGTTTCTCTAGTCCACAAGGCTGGGTAGTTTGGTGAAATAGGGCACGGCTCCTTGCCAGGCGGCAACCTGCTGGCTATAACCAATTGCAACCCGCGCGAGACATCACTTTAACTTGCCTCTAGTCATTTTTGATCTGTTTTTGCCAGGCAGATCAGTAGAAACGAATCTATCTCTATTTCATGGTCCTGCATGTTGCTGATCTGGATGACAACAAGTACTTAGTATGTTGTTGTCAAGCTTTGTCATGCTTTCTTTGCTTGAACTAATGGTTCTGATCTGAATCTGTGTATAACCAGATTACTTGTGGGGAAACGTTACCGATGACACATCATCTAAAACATCCCCGATCGTCCCTTCTAACTAAAAGATAGAACCAAACTTAAGATAGACAATATGTTCTACTTTCCGACTGGAAAATGTCGGTCTAAATCAATTTCTTCTGCATTCTGTAACGCAACGTTTGAAAAAAAGTACAATTTTAACTTATGGTTTGCATGCTTGTATTCTGTATACTAGATACAACGGGAAAATGATTCCAGATAGCATGAAGCTGCTTGGAGTGTACGACACAAACGCAAACATGCAAGTATTTTACAGTCGGACTGAATACCAGAAATATCTAGAACAACAGTCTGGTGTTTCCGGATCTGGTTTTGGATTCTACGCTGGAGTGAAGAACGCTTGGGGCAGCTCAACAACAGCTGGCACACAGAAATATCTGGCTGTCTTCGATATTGACGTAGATAGGTATGCAAGATTTTTACTTTGTACACACAGGTTGTACTATTATACTTTTCCCTGTAATTATTCTGAGTGGATCTGGACAAAACACTAACTCCCAGTCCATGGACTGCCCCAATGGACTACCTTACAATGAAAAAAATTCTGCTCAAATCCGGTGTGTATGTCGTGTTACCATTACCATAATTGAGAACAGTTAGCTCTCAATCTTGGTGGTTAAAGGGTAGACCTGATATATGCAAAAACAATTTCCGGATTTGAATAGTTTTCCCCATTTTAGGACCTCTAGGATAGTCCATGGACTGAGTATCTGGCACATGTGCCGTCATTCTTTCAAATTTTCCCCTTTTTGCCTGCATAAAACCCTTTATGATTTTCATTGGTATTTCAACACCATCACCAGGTATGAGATCTTCATGGATGTAGTGACGCCTGACAATCTAAACATTGGATTTCTTCGAGAGTTTATGAACCTTCCAACATCTTATTATGCACCAGGAGCAGCTCTCAAATTCCGTAAGTTGACTTGGCTCCTGGCCTGATGGACCACGGCTCGTATACAGACCTGACTTGGCTATTAAGGTAATAAATAAGAAAGTTTGGATCCCTGATTTTATGATTTTGCGTTTCGTTTGCAGAGGACTTCATTCAACGCTTTGGAACTCACTATATCAAGGCAGGGCGATTCGGCGGCCAACTTGAGATCCGCAAAAGCATGGATGCCAGTGAGATCTCATCCAAGTCAGAGTTCAGTCAAGTCATGGAGTTTGAATTCAAATCGTTCTTCGCAAGCGCCGGTGCTAGAAAAAGTGACAGGGAAGGGGAGAGGTCAAGATCTCAAACAAAAACCTCTTCCACCTCAATGTCGATACAAGGTGGAAGCCAAGACATCGCCGCTGTCATTTCCGATGTTTACGCTCCCACGTTTAAAGCCGAGTTCAAGGAGTGGCTGAGGTCTATACCACAATTTCCCAAGGCTTTTAAATTTACAATCAGTCCAATAACAGATTTACTAAATTTCCGATCTTCTGATCTCTTTCCCGCTGAAGCAGCAAGTTTTGGATGTGAGGCACACAGAGCTAAGCTGAAGAAAGATCGTCAAACAAACAGATACTATTATAATGCCACCGTCAATGGAACAATCGTGAAAGAGTTTTGTGATTATCTGAGCCGAGAAGCACTTGAGTACGCCATCCGCCAGAGGCGATCCTCACTGAAGAGAGCTATCGATGTTTATATGGAAGAGGTCAGTTAGCAAGAAAATTGAACTAAAAACTCCATAATTTTTCACCAGGTTTTCAGCAGAAAAGGAAGATCTTAAAATACAAAATGTTGAAATACATAGTCCAAGCAAAGAACCTTAGATACCAAAACCGGAGTCAATATATTCCGCATCAGCAACTTCTACTGTCATAGCTAACATATTTTTTTCTGTGTTTTTCCTCTGTTTCTTTTTGCAAATAGGGTTCCATATCAGTATCTGACATGTCACTTCCTCCTGGAACACCAGGATGCCAAACACAGAACTACAAGTATCAAATGAAAGCAGGGAGGCCCACTTGGAATGAAATAACTACACACCAAGCTGCCTTTAAAGCGATATTTAAGATGGACAGCGACCTGACAGGATCGTACCACGGCATGGTTAAAATCCCCAGTCGCTTGGAGTGTATTGTCAGGTACATCGGAGGAGAATGGGTTGTCAGTAAAGATTATGACAAATTCGACTTCTTCAGTGGATGTAACCGGGGTGGCAGTGGCCAGGTGGACTCCGATAAACATTATATTTGCATTTATGGCTTGTTGTTGAAGTACGACGAGAGGATGGGCGCCCTAAATCTAGACGAGCACGGTTATAACATTTCCAAGCAAACATTCCCAACGTTAGATACAAACTTGATTGGGGGCGAAATTGGCCGCGTAGAATGGCCAGCTGACCATATCTTCCAGATGCGTGAGGTTGTTGGATATTTGCCGTGCAATGTGAAATGGTCCAATGCTCTTCGCTTTGACCCCACAGGAGAAGGGAGATGTCTACATTTTACTGCATCGACCAAAGGCACGGTTTTTGTCATCTTTTCCGTTATTCCCAAAGACAAGGACACCTGGTATTATGTGCAAATATCGCCCTATGGAGTTGGCATTTTTAAGGTAACGTGAATAAAATTATTTCCAGTTCTTATACCTGGGAAGTACTCCCTAAAAATTTGGGTGGAGGTTTACGTAGCACTCACACCAAACTATGCGGTTTCCTTGCCCTATTTCACACTTGACAGAAAAACCATACCCTGTATGGCCATTTCTGGCCCTACCCAGGAACTCCCCCCGTTTGTGCAATTACATTAGAAATTCAAGAAATGTTTAGCTGAGATACTTAAAAAAGGTTATTTCGTCATTCTATTATTTGAGGGTTGATAACTTGAATTGCATTGTGTTACTTTTTCAGTCGCAAACTCTAAAAGTATCTAGTTTGGATGTCGATGCGATTGGACTGGGAGATGAAATCCTGTACCAGCCTTACTTCGTCTGCGTTAAACAAGAGCCTGATGCTACTATTATAGAATACGGAAAGAGCCAAGGAACCACTGAGAAGGGAGAAATTTTCCTGTCCTTGATTGACAAAGAAAAACCTGTTCTACATGTACGCTTCTATGCATTTGGTAACGGCGAGGATGCATTGGAAGTTACCAACGCCCATGTACTCAAACGAAGCCTCACTACGGCAGAATGCAAAGGGGACACATCCAAAGATCCGGACACTAGTATGTGCGTGCAGAAATGCCACGAGTTGTGCAATCCAGTAAAAGGTAGGAACGTGCAAATCTGTAGAACGCGATGATGACGATATAATTATAAAAATCACGTGTCAGCTTTCTTGTCCACTTGTGTTGCACACTGCCAAATGAAAGCCAGATTGAAATGCGATCCACGTGTACAAAGGCAGAGCAGAAAAAAATTAAACTTGTACACCAGGGCCGGGTTGTTCGAAAGCTGATTAACACTAACCCGGGTTTAATCCTTACTCCCTGCCACTAACTGGATTTGTTCTCTGTCGCCCCGAGTTCAAAACCTCGGTCTCGTTTTTGCAGTATAGCCAACTGGTCTGCCTCCTGCCAGTTGGGATTTTTAAGTCTGCTATGTTCTTTTAAAATATTCATTTGTTTCCTCTCTTTCATTGTGGGCCTGTATCTGGAAGAGATATGAAGCTAAGTGCATAACCTCTATAGACAACATTCACATTTATATTTTCACAAAACATTATTCACAATAAAGTTGTTGGGAACTTTTAACTGTCGCAGGTTTTCAGATTGTGAAGAATCGTGCCAAAACGCTATGGGCGAAAGTTGAACTCTGCAAGAAATGTTTTTTTTACAGCTGCAATAACACCATCTTTCTTCGTTTTTGCTCAGGTTGCAGAAGTACTTCAACTGGGGAGCCATTGGCTACAGATTGCAACGCTTGTTTCTACTTCAAGCGAGTCGATACTGGGGAATGTGTGAAAACATGCCCTGAAGGATTCAAGGAAAGGGATGCAACATGTGTTCCAAGTAAGCTTGTTTAAATTACGTCAAACCAATAAATAAAGAAAACCTAATAACTTGCCAGTGGTGTATAACGATTGTGGAAATATTGAAGAATTTTTGCACTGTGGGAGGCTAGTGCGCATTATCAGGATCGAGCTGTCTGGGTTCGAGCCCTGGCCGTGGCCATCGTGCTGTGTTCCTGGGCAAGACACTTTCCTTTTCAGTGTCTCTTATCGCCCAAGTGTGTGATCGGTACTGACAAATTGTTGAGGCAATCTAAAGGTATGCTGCAGAATAAACCGTGATGGACTGGTATCCCATCCAACGGAGTAGCATGCAATACTCCCGGTATCAGCAACTTGGGATGAAAGAGCGTTACTACCTCTGACCATAAGACTGTAATGGTATGTTAAGCAGCAGATTTGTATGAAGATATTGGTCGCCAAAGCCAAGAAAGATGGTCAGGCAAAATACACTTCGTTCTACAAATCGAGAAAGAAACGCTTATGGATCTACATTCAACGATCAAGCTGGGCGAAATTAAACGTCCTTATCAAAAAAGTCAGCCGGCTTATCCAGTTTTTATCACTATTTTAAGTCCACTCTATTCGAAATGATTCATTTATTTGCAATCAATATTTCCATTTGATTAAATGTGAAGATTTCCGGTTTTTATAATAAACATTTGCTCTATTGGCTTTTAGAGGGCTGCCAGAAAAACCCATGCATGAATGGAGGAACTTGCAAAGATCTTGGAGATGAGAAATATTCGTGCCAGTGTACTTCAGATTACCGAGGGGACCACTGTGAAATAGGTTTGTGTTATGTATATTAAGCACTTAATGACTGGCCTGAAGGGGTGGGGTTCACCTGAAGCCCGTTTTTACACCGCTTAACTTGGGTTTAATGCGAATATCTCGCTCCGTTAATTATAATTTCAAGCATTCCCAAAACCCTCCGCTCATCCCACGAAGCTATTTTTAGCGGTGTTTTGTATTTTTTTTTGGTGATTTTCAGGGATGTTTGGGAAGAGATAGTTTTTCTCAAAGGATTAGTAAAATTTGGAGAAATAAGCTAGAAATATTTAAGATTTAATGTGATTTTAAAATTAGAATTTGAAGTTAAAAATTAGTAGATGGACACCCAAACAGCCCCCTGATAACCTGGGGTGCTCTTGCGTGGGGGTCAACTGTCTGGTGGTGTTCCAAAAATAATTTTCTTTCTGCTATCCCTTCTTTAAACCTCTTAAAACTTCACTCAAATTCACCTTTACCCCCACCTTAACAAAGAGGCCAAGACTTGGTTGGAAGGTCCACGACCCTGCACATCTTTTGTTTAGTGCTCATACACTATACAGGAATTACGTAATCGCAATGTTTTTATTGGTAAGTTGCATGAACACACGTAATCACCTATTGTATTTTGCCAGGTTTTGTGCTCTCTCAACCCCCAAGATAGAAATTAACACTCAATTGAACTTCAGAGCCCAAGGTCTTACACAAGGACTTTGGGATCCCTCAATTTCACCTAAGTGATTCCAAAAAAAAGCAAATGATTCGTGTTTTTTGATTATGGGACATTTTAGGCCTGCTTATATAAATCGTTATATAAATCATTAATTTAGCGTAAGTATATAGTCTCTGACAGCTATATTGGCATGATAGTTGCAGATATCACTGAATAAAACAACGGAATTTGTTTTTTTTTTATTTACTGCCAGCCGCTCACCCATGTGATCCGAATCCGTGCAAAAACGATGGAACATGCGCAGAAGATCCTAAAAGAGCTGGCCACTTTCTTTGTTCGTGTGCTTCAGAATTTGGCGGAGAAACCTGTGAAATTGGTAAAATAGAATTTATTCTCGTTATAATCTCTGTAAATCTTGTATCTTACATTATCACACGACAAAAACAGCCGAAGACCATTACTCCTGATAAAATCAGTGAATAAGGTCAGATCGTGAAGGGTGATATTTAGATTCTGCAATGAAAAAATGTGTCGCTCGCGGTCATCGCTTCGCGACGCTTTTCGGTTCGCTACGCTCGCCAAACGAGGGCGATTTGGTGCAAGTCTATTCTTGTTAAGTTGTCAGAAGGACTTGTGGTGGTCCAATGGTTAGTGCGCAGGACTCCGGATCGAGCGGTCCGGGTTCGAGCCCTGGCCGGGGTCAGGATAAACTCTGGCGGTATGGGTCACTTGGCTCGACGCAGACTCGCTCAAAGCCCATCGTTGTGAATCAGACTGAGGGCTCACGAGATTTGCATGTTAGACGCACGAGACGGGCGTGCAGCTGCGGTTTCCAGACATTTATTTTGCCACGCGCTAAGCGCATGACACCAGGGCGGGAGAAGCGCTTCTCCCGCGCTCCCTGATGTTACCCTCGCGCGACCAGCTGGCAAAAGCCTTCTGTACTGTATAAATTCCTCGAGATTGAGCGTCGCTGTAATAAATTATGTATTGTACTCACTTAGAGACAACCAAAACCTTATAACATTAAAACGAACTTCAAACAAAGCCATAGACGAAACACGAGAATTGAGTTTAATGATTCACCCATATTTTGTAATGAATAAATATTCTTCTCGAAACTTTTTCAGATAAATGCCCTGATGACTGGAATGAGTTTGAGGATGTCTGCTACAAATTTGCAGAGTCAGAAGGGGAAGTCTCCTTTACAGAAGCGAGGTCCATTTGCGACGAGCTGAATGCCGAAGTCCTCGTCATAAACTCTAAGCAAGAGGATCAATTCGTAGCAAACTTGATAGGCAGAGATCACTATGTGTGGCTGGGGATGCATATGAGACCTGGGGGTCTGGATTCAAGCTGGGAGCTGATAAATGGCGAAGAACCCAGCTTTAACAAGATCAGTTCTAGAGCAAATAACCATTATATGTCCAGACACCACTACAGTAGTTATCATAGCTCTGTATGTGCAGTGCTCGCGCCTTATGAGTGGGTACCCATTCCATGTTCCAGTGAGGCGTTTGTGGCCTGTAAGCGGCCAATTTCCCGGTAATTTCTAAAGAATACCGTTTCTCTGTGTGTCGTTCGTGCCGGACGAAAAGCTAACGTTACTAGGCCACAATTGTAATGCTATGATATTCTCAACTGACATCGTAAACGTTAAGAAAATTACCTTGACAAATTATTTTTTTATGCTCACTGGAATGATAAGAGCCAAGGTTTTGCCCTTGTTCCACCTGGAATCGACCTCGTTTGTTATCGAATGTTCATTTTGTGTTTTTTTTTTTCTGTTGTGGACCCTATACCTTAAAAATCATTACCTTCAACTAAACATTTTGCGACAAAGGCTCCAATTAATCGAATGGATCTGTTGTTTAACATAAAACATAATATTGATAATGATAACTCTGTTTGAGAATGTATACATTTAAGAAAAAAAGAAAGAGCACTCACTCGCGCCACTTTCTCCACCAATCAGAGTTGTTAAAAGGTTGGGCGATCGTTTCGATGTTACGATTTTCATTTGAGTGCCAAAAGTAACTCGTGTTTGCTTTGATTTTGGCGTGAGCAAAAGAAAACTCGCGCACTTTCTGGGCCAATCAGAGGTCAAACCAAAACCAAAACCAGTGACCACCTCGGCTCGCGCACGTTTTCCTGCGCTTTTATTAAAGCGATAACATAACCCACGTGACTAACAGCTAAATAGATGCAAAGCGCCAATATGACTGCGAGTCTAAGACGGCAGATAAAATATTTTAGTTGCTTTTTTCCACAATTGTTTATTTCTTTGTCGCTTACGCCGTTTGGATGAGTCTGCCGTAAATACATATCACTTAAGATTAACTTTACTCAGTTATTCGATTGTCATAATAGGCAATTGTGTGTTGTCAATAAATCGTGTTTGAGTGGAATCAGTGCATCATATGTTTTTATTATAGTTGAGAAGTCTTTCTGTCGACTGAGACGCGATGCCCTAATGTAGGGGACTGAGAGGATCTTTGTGTGGTATTACTCCCACCATTTGTCCTACCCATGAGTATTTTTAAAATAGGGAGTTAGTTAAGCAATGACAACGGGGACGCCGAGGACAACGCCTGGTGAAAAATGAATTGATATTTACCTCGAGAATCTCGCAATTATTCAGATGTATTCAGTGTATCTATCGGTTTAAGAACTAGCAAAGAAAGCATTCAACTCCAAATAGAAAAATCAAAAATAATCCCTCGTGGTTCTCGTTTTCCATTTGGCCAGTTTATGTTGTTGTTTGGCAGAGAACGGCTAGGAACTGTACCAATATTTCAAACGCACGTGTAGAGGTATTGCTCTGCTCATTAATCCTTTTGTTTGGTGACGTTCCCGTTGACGCTGACGTCGTAGTTTGCTAAGCCATCAATCCCATCCAGTGGGATAAGTGGTGGAGGGGGGTGGGTATAGAGGGAGCCTGAACTTCCTGCTTAACCGTACGTATACCCTTTACGATCGGTTTCCGCCTCTTCCCGCCTCCTTGTGCGATATCTTTTGCTTAATATACAATCTTCGTGCACTGTCCAAAATCAACGCGCGCAATTGGTTTAAATCGAGCACGTGATTTTACTTTACCTGACGTCAGCAAACTCCGACAGTGCTTTATTGACAATGGCCGTGTTTTCACGACACCGATTGTCTCGCTTAACATTCCTGAATGTGCATAAAAATCGTGCATTATTGATAATGGCTTCAGCTGACAGATTTGCAGAAATAGTGGAAGAACACATCCCTCAATTTATTTACGAACCGATATCCATAAATATCATTTCTATATTCTTAATTCAGTGAATTGAATTCTTATTTATTAAAATTCTTGTTCAAAGTTCGCGAAATTGTGTATTGCGTGCAGTGTACTCAGATTGCATATTAAAAGGGTTAGAGGCTGTTAGTTCGTATTTTGTTTACAAATACACGCACTTGCTGGCAGCACAATGAACTCGAAATTTTCAATACTGCACTCGGCCACGCCTCGTGCAGTATTGAAAATTTCTCGTTCATTGTGCTGCCAGCGCATGCGTGTATTTGTAAACAAAACACTCACAACAGTCTCTAACCCATAAATAATATCACGCAATGATGCAAAAATCAGTGCTTGAAATCCCTTATTCAGTTATTTTCACTTATTCGCGCCACCTTTGGAGTCCCGCCTACCGCCCTCTCTTCTTCAGCCTTCCGTGGAGTTCCAGCCGCCTAAGCGTTAAGTCTGCAACCTATGAAGGCGTACTCAAACTTGTAATTTATGGAAATTTTGCGAAAACGATTTTGGATTTACTATTGTTTACGCGCCGTTTGCACCCTCGATATCGTGAAAAGAAAAAAAAAAGACGTTAACGTCTACAGAAGCGTTTTTGTCTGTGTGTCTTGATATCAAACGAAGAGAAACACTTTCTCTCGATCTCATCTTGAGAGGAGCGTCAAACGTCTTCAAGTACTCAGGCGAAATATCTTCAGCGTTTTTGCGTTGCATATTTGAGCTGTTTTGTATAGTTAATATACTGTTCAACGAAAAATATTCAGAGTCTAATTAGGAGGTTAAAATTGTTAACGGACGATGTTCCGTGAGGGACATGTTTAACATTCTTGACGTCATTGTAACGACAGTCCGGTTATTGGTGTTTACATACATTACCAAATATGGTCAAGCTTTCGGGGTATACTTAGTTCTTTATCCGCGCGCTCTAAAACAGACTTTCCGTTAGGAGCAGTTGTAGCCTGCACTGAATTAAAGATGCTATGGTCGCTGTAACCTACTGATAGAAGAACTATAGTAATTCCGATTTCTCGAACCCTCAATTTTTTGAACCTCTTGAAAACTCGAGCCGAAAGTCGTCGTTTCCCCTTGGATTTGTTTCACTTTGCAATTTTTCCCTCAGATTTCTCAAGGCAATTTTCGTTTCTCTTGGGGACTTGAAAAATCGTGATTCCACTCTGACTTGTATTTCTTTAGTCAGGATTTTGGATTGTTATTTCTTTCTCACGTTCTCCCAACGTTGTTCCCAGGGCTTTGATGTTCTCCAGCAGCTCGTCAATGCGGCTCGCCACGTTAAGCTTTTAGGAAGTTCTATTTCGGTGGACGGAAAGATATCGGCAGCTATATCCCTGCCCGTGGAAACCCAACACAAACAAACAAAAAATGAACATTACTATCTTTTTGACGTGTGAGGTGAAGTGAATGTCTTTCTTTTTCTTCATGAACAAATATAATCATCCAGTTTTAATTTTGCCTTTAACTTTACCACATGGTCAGCGGAGTTTGTTTTAGGCTGCCGTGACTTTGCAATATTTTTGACTCGACGATATAACTTTGGAGGAAATATTGTAAAAGTTTTTTCAGGTAGCAAAGTGGCACTTGTTGCTGTTATTGATGCACTACAAATAATCTCTTCCGCTGTCGTCACTTGTTTTAAAATTTCACTTTGCGATTTCATCAAGCGTAACTGTTTTCTCGAGCAGAGATTTCTTTTGAACTTTCTGTTTGAAACGCGTAATTTAGACATCTGTCGTCGATCCCAAAATAACAAGAGAGCAAGAATCATCAAGACTACGAACTTGTTACGGCATATCTTCGACTAGGTCAACATCGACTGATGGAGCGAAATATTTCGAATATACTGAATTTGGATACACGACAGGGTGGGCTGGATTTTAAAAATACATATGGTGTTAAAATCAACTCCGATTTTGACGATAGTTAATTAATAGTTTCTTGCATATCCTGATACCCCAGGAAACATAAACAAGACATGAAACAAACAACGTTGTCAACCGCCTGCCCATTTGATCAAGATGCAAACATCACGCGAACAGTAGGCAATTTCACTTCCGGTTAATTTACTAAAAGATGTTACGCTTCGATGAAACGATGACACTTTAATTTGGGTTTTTGATGATTATCATGCTCACCATAGAGCTTTTTTGGCCAGAACATAGCCTTCAAAGTCCTTAACTACAGAGGAATATTGATTAAAGAGGCCATTTCGGCTTAAATTAGATATTACGTAAGTACATGACGAACAGCGACCAGTATAAAGATGACACACGAGTCAACAGCTCGGATCCGCGGATTGATGCGCAATTTTTGTAAGCGGGTTGAATACTTCCTTGTTACGATTTTTGGCAGCAATAAACGCTTTTATGATTAGCCGCCAGTAAAATGTCGCCAGGAGTGCTGCTGTACAAATTTTACAAATTAAAAATCTGTACAACAGTGTCTATTTGCAAATTAAGTTAACCGGAAATGGAACAAAAAGGAAGCGGTGCGTTATGTGTTCTGATATGTGATTGGTCAATCGAGGGTCACTCCACTGTTTATGGCTCGGGCGCATGCGTCACTTGTTGAGAGCTTCCTCTTGTCTTTCAAGTTTTGTATTTTGCAGCAAAATTATTTAGTTGTTCAAGAAGTTATAGGGTCTTAGTTTCCGTTTCCAGTAAACAGTTCGTTAGTGCCATGAGGCAGAGAAGGGATATTTCGTCTGTTGCTTGAGTTTCAGCGAATGGTAACGGTTGCTTAATTTATCGCAGGAAATTTTATCGCACCTGTACTCCTTCGATATTCCACAACAGCCGGTCATACTTTACACAGCTTATGTTCAGCGACGTAGAAGTTCAGTGTTTTGCAAGACAGCGATCTAAAAGGCGCCATGAAGAAAGAATTGACTTCTAAAAACAATGGCAGAGACTGAAAATCGAGGTAAGTAAAGATTTGCGTCGTTGCACAAGCGACAGTTATAAAATAAGACTTCAGCTTTGCTAATTATAGAGCTGCCCGAGATTCTTCAATTGTTACCTGGAGATGTAAGCTGTACACCATTCCTACTGAGCTAAAGCCTCTCACTGGCCATTTTCCAATAGTGTTTCTTTAGTTCACACAAGTTAGCCTGAGATTTTCTTGCGGTTGTCACCGTGTGATCGATCGAGCCGGTTACGTCGATATTGTCGACATTTCCGTCTGACTTGCCTTCAATTACCAAACTGTCGGGATCAAAACCAATTTCGCAAAGCTTAAGTTTCTAATCTTTAGTTTCAGAAGATGGCAGGGCTTGCAGTGCAGTAGAAAATGGTTTTGTTTTACCGTGGGGACAGCCGCCCGAACGACAAACATCTTCAACAGCTTCAGATGTGACTCCTGGCGAGTTTGTACTAAGGACGTTGTTTGCCGAATTCACTGTGCTCGCGGAGAAAAAGATCGAAACTATTCTGGGAGAACCTTTGGTGAGTCTTTGCATAAATATTGAGTTTAGGTGCATTGGGGCTGTTGACGGCGAGATTATCAAAAGATGAGAGAGCGAACTTTATTTTTAGCGTTAGTGTGTATCAGGAAATTTACACCCGCGCGCTAGTTTTGTTTACAACTTTTGACCTTATGTCTAGTGTCCGATTTAAGAATAATTGATAGATTCCAATGTATCTGATAACAATTGAAAATTTTCATGCTAAATGCGGGTATGCTTGGCTAAAAATGTTGGTTTATTTTGCACCTAATGGGCTGGAGAAAATGCCCACTGTGAGAAACAATGCTCGATCGATCGCCTCCACAGCTTGTACGAAGTGCTGGTGAGTCTATTTTTCTGAATGTTTTGTTTTAAGTATCATTTTCGGGGTCATAAGAAACATTTAAAGCAGTCTTTTTGCAGTTACCCTGAGTGTTAAAAAACCTCTACCTCTTGGATATTTTTACGATGAAAAATGTAAGAATCTCGTGATTCGCATGTAAACATCAAATATTTTTTCTAGGTTTGTGTACACAGGGAACCGGTGCATAACAAATCGCCACATTCGATCTTGTTTTGAATTATTTAGCGCCATGCTGCCACCACAAGTTACTCATGACTATAGTGAAATACCAATTTTAACCCTAAGATATCATTTGTCGTTGACAAATCTTAAAATAAGTACACAGATTGAGATAAGACTCTCTCTAAGTTTTTTGATGTGACTGCCTTGCAAAGGTGACACACCACATTTGTGTTGAGATCACGTGTTCTGATCTCCTGATGTGGGCTGTTATGTTTGTTTGTTCATTATATTGTGCTTATTGTGTGGCCTGATCCTTTTAAGTTGAATAACGTGGGTGCAGTGTATGCTTGGGTAGTCATGGTTGATGCCATGACATTGTTTTTTTTGAAGTACAGTGTACATTGTTGTTTTTAATTCATTGAAAAGTCCACACTCAAACTTAAATTCCAACAAGTGAATGTGTATGTTAGTTCTGTATATTTTTTCATATGTTTGTGTGGTTTTAAGAGAGCCTGGATGTTAAATACAATGGGTCACTTGGCATAGTCCAGAGATCTTATCAGTCAGAACAACACAGTCTGTATCTTCTTTTGAAAACTCCACTTCATTGTAAAATGGTTGATATTGGTCCTACATATTATTTTGTGGAAAGGTTTTACTCCTTATCATATGTAAAATTAAAACCTCATTTATTAGAATAAAATTTCTCTTACTGTACAGTTTTTTTTACAGTCAAACGCCTTCAACCATAGCCACCCAACAAAGTTTTTGACATCTTTTTGAAAAGTTTTTGATTACTTTGATGTGTTTTATGGCTTCCGGTTGCTTTAAACTACCAATCAGATGCCTTGAAAAATGGAAGGTGGGGTATCAACCGTTGCATGATTCATATTCAAATGTCAGAGTTTGAAAGGGTTTCAAACAACTTTTCCACGAGCGATTATGCCAAGTTCAACTGGCAATAAATAAGACAAAAATTTGGTCAAACTTAACTTTTCGTACAGAAATGTCTTCTGGGTTTGTAAAACCGGCTGCAACTGAATGTTTCTCAAATGGTTCGTATGAACCGCTGTCCAACCGGAAGCCATCAAACTAATCAAAAACTTGTCAAAAAGATGTCAAAAACTTGGTCCGGTGGCTATGGCTACGCGCTTGACTGTAAAAAAAAAAAACATTTTCTATACCCAACTGATAGAAGTTCACTGGAAATATTTATAGGGGTGAAGTTTCAAAATCCAAATTTTTTTACCACCAACCCTCTATTTTTTTAGGTGGGTGGGATGAAGAGATTCATACCCTCCAAAAAGCTTTCTGTGAAGGGGGGTGGGGAGGGTATGGATACTTTCTGGAACAACACATTGTCATCTGATGGTTGATTAAGAGCCTAGGACTCCAATGCGACATGTATCGTATATAATACATGTGACCAGAATAAAGCACAAGAGTTATAATTAAGGAAAAATGATTATGCCTGGTTTTCTGTTCTTTGGCCTCGGCTAAAACATGGGCTTATAGCCACGCAATCAACGGATATGCAGAATGCAAACTGTTTTTTGATATTGTGCATTTCTGAAGGGGACTGGGTCCAAGTTAGTATAGTAGAACCCCAATAAAGCGGGCACCCTTGGGGAAATGGCAACTGATCGCTTAATTGGGGTTTGTCAGAAAGTAGCATCAGGCCGTTTGAAAAGTTAACTGGTTATTTCAGTACAAAATAGCATGATAAGGAATAACGGAACCACATGAAGATGACAATAAACCTGTGTTTGAATGATTTAATTAGCCGTCACTGTCTGAGTTTATTCAAAATAAATCCAAACGTCATATATAACTTTCTTACTGGCCGCTAAATAGGGATAAAAACAATAGAAGAACGCTCATCGGGATGACAGAAAGGTGGCCGCAGTTGCTTAATAGAGGTGGCCGCTTAAAAGGGGTTTTATTTACAGTATTATACTAACGATCATTTTGGGACTTTAATAACAGGGGTTCGACTGTATTAAATTCACTAAAGTATGTAATAATATTAAGAACACCCCTGCCCCTATCCTCTGAAAAGAGGAGTATTGTCATAGCCCAGACTGTTCAGTCCCATTGGTCCTAAAAGTCACTTCCTGCAGTAAACTTCCAACAAACATAGCAGTGCAAGGGATCACATAAAAATAGTCTGTTTACCATGTTGGGTATGTTTATGCGAAGTTTAATATATAAAAATTTGTGTGTGGCGAGAAATTGACATTTATTTGAATCATGTATTTTTATCTACAGGAGAGGCCATTGTCCAAGTCTCTTCAGAAAGGAGAAGATGCTCAATTTGATCAGGTGTGATTTAATTATAAAATATCATGGAAGCCCATGTCTGTGAAGTTAATAAATGTTTTATTAGTACTTTGTAGTGATAATTTTTTCATTTTAATTGGTTCATTTTCAGTTGCTGAATTCTCTGCACATTGTAGCAGAATACAGTCTTCCGTCTCTTCTAAAAACCTTGTTTAAGTGGTATGAAAAACAGGTAAGTGAGCAATCGAAATGTTTTACCATTTGATACTTTTTATAATGATGTTCTTTTTGCCATAAGGTGCTTATCTACCAAATGGATAGTCCTTGATTCTGTGCACTGCCTTTAAACATGTATTTTAGACATTTTAAAATTTCAAATAACAAAATTTAATTTTATTATTTCTACAGCAAAACAAACCTGGAGAGTCGGAAACAGATGGACATAAAGGCAAGATCAACATCACACGACCAAAAGGGTATGGTACATACATGTAATGAACGATCTACTAACAATATTAGCTGAAAAACTCAATTTATCCCACACAAGGAAGATATCTGCAATTTTATTTAACCTGAAAAAAATCCCATGGCACTGATGCTATAGCTCTAAAAAGATCAGTTTATCATGTCAGTCTCTAATTGGCTGTTTCTTCACGTCGCACATCTTTGGAGAGCTATTCTGTCCATAATACATTTTCTGTTTGAGTCGACTCAGATGATAAGCACTAGCCACTTGGACAGGCTGATTTAAACATTCTCTTAATACACATCTAGAGCTGTTAAATGCTATTCATGTAATCTCATTATTTTGAGTAATATTAATTGTTAACATCCACTGTTGTTTGTTGATCTAGTGGAAGTGAGTCTCCCAAACTCCAAAGCAAATTCTATCTTAACAAGGACCATCTCACAGAAAGGAGAGATGTAAGTACCGCCATCAACATAAAAAATTACTCCTGTTGTTGTTGCATCTTGCTGCAAATTTCCCATCATGTTTATGGATATTTTCTGCTTGAATTTTACCTTCGGTTCAAATTTATTTTCCTTTGTTTTAAAACCAAACCAACCTTTAGGTTATAATTGTATGTTTTAATTTTTTTTTCAGCTTGCTGTGGACTTCTTGTTTTGCTTAGTTCTTATTGAGGTCCTAAAACAGGTGAGAAAAGAGAATCCTATCCTCCTTAAGATTTGTTGCCAAATTGTTATTGACCCATCTAAGCTCTTCAGGGCCTTTTAAATGTGCGATTAGCCCAGAAAGTACCTGAGTGTTCCTTGTACATGATGCAAGACATTACTATCTTTGCTTTTTGAAATTGGTGCAGGTTTCTCACAATTTGTTAATGTCTCTGAATAATATAATAAAATAAATATATTTTTTTCCAGTTGCCCGTGCACCCAGTGGATGATGAGTATATTCAGTACATTCTATCACTGGCATTCAGGCATTTTAAACAAAGAGATAGTTATGCCACTGCACCCTCTGCTGCCAGCGGGGAAATTATTGCCGCTCTGTATGCTGAAGTCCTTGGTGTGCTGGCACAGGCTTGCTTTCTTCCTGTGCGGAAAAGATTTGTGGCTGAGTTCAAGGAGCACCAAAACAATCCTTCATCCTTTGTGAATATTATTTATGGAATGAAGTATTTAAGAATTAAGGTTTGTGCATCCAGCTTTATTAACACTGTTAGGTATTAGATCAGACTTTATTCCATGCAGATACATTTTAAGTGGGTATGTTTTTAATTTTACGTAATGTTGATTTTCAGTTATTTCCAGTTGAGGAGTTGGAGGAGTCATTTAATTTTATGAGGGTGTGTATATTAATTAATAAAATGCTTAATTATCTGACTTCATGCAATTTGTTTTTAAATTTATTGTTTTATTAATAATGCCCTGTTTGTAACATGCCAATTTTGAGTTCTTTTTATGACTGTATCACTAATGATAAAATGTGTATGAAATGTCGTCTCAGATTTCATAAGCACTTTTTATTTATAATTTGACTGTTTATTTGCAGGAATGTGCTGCCATGTTTATAGACTCCAGGGACAAGGAAGTAAAACATGCTTTTGCTCTGATGTTTGTGGAGATCCTTCTTCCAGTGGCTGCTGGCGCCAACAGAGAGCTGAATGTGCCTGCCTTGAAAGGATTTGTGGACATGATGTATCATCATGCTTTTGATCTCACAAAGAAGACCAGACATAGTCAAGTAAGTGTAACAGCTGCAGTGCGTAAAATGTACCTGATACATGTATAACAATAACGATAATTTAATATTATTTTCTCTTGCAGCCCATCTATCCACTTGTGACTGTGTTGCTTTGTGTCAGCCAAAAAGCATTTTTCCTCAGCAGTTGGCCAAGTTTTCTGAGCATGTGCTTGGGAACCCTGAAGGTAACTTATGATCCTTCCAGTGAAAAAAAATTAAAAGAACAGTAGCAAGAGGAACATTAACATGTACATTGTAATAAATAAATAATAAAATAAAGTGTCTTTATTGCAATTGATAAAATACATATCAATAGTTACAATTATAGTAAAAATATTAGAAAGAGCCAAATACAGGAATAAGAAAGGATAAGTGGACAATGTTACTGAACAATGACATTTCTGTGTCATTCTGGCACCATTTTCAAGTGCTGAGTTGGATGTAGTTGAGTGCGATCGATTGAAGGGTCGCCGCAGCTATTTCCTTCTTATCATCGGATAATGAAGGCTCCAGTTGCCAGAAGGCTTTCTCCAAGCTAGCTTGAATGTCCATTGAAGAGATGTGTTGCGGCAAGGAGAACTTCAAACCTAAGTGATAATAAGTGGACAAAATAATTAAAACCAGGGAATGAACGAACAGCAGACAGACAAATGGATGGGTTCACGAATGAACAGATAATAATACCAGAAACAAACAAACTGAACTCAGAGAAACAAACAAGATAGCCAGTTAAGAATAGTGTAAAATTTTTGTTTGCCCTGATTTTATTCCATCTTTAGTACATTTCATCAGTTGATGTCTTTTTGTTGTCCTATTTGCAGCAAAGAGATGTTAAGATGCAGAAAGTAGCAATGGAGTGCTTATACAGATTAGTTTGGTAACTATAGTAATTTGATTTATGTCTGTTTGGTTTCTGTCCAACAGATTAAACAATGAGATGAATGAATTAAAATCAGTTATAAATAATAAATAGTTGTAAATACTATGGGACTTATTGTTGCCAGTAGTGTGGCTTCCAAAATTTGAACATGAGTGATAAGCCTGAAATTGGTGTTCAAATTATTTCATTAAATTAAAGCAAATCTTGATAATTGCCCAATATCTTTATTTTATTATAGGGTTTACATGGTCAGAATCAAGGGAGAGAGTAACACAGCAACAGTAAGGTAATTATAATATAAACAAAACAAATTAATTAATTAAAAAAAAAAAAAACATTCTGGATTATCCAGGAAAGCTGATACCTTAATGTACATTTAGCTGTATCTGACTGCAAGCCCTTACTGTCCAACAGGAGCGTCCCATAATTTATAGGCATTTGCAAGAGTCTGTGCCTTGCCTTGGCACAAGTGGATTATCTCCAGATCTTAGAGTGTGTTCCTTCTCCTGAGTTTTCCTTGCATGGTATAGAAGCAGCTTTTGGACGTGTAACCATGTACTTTCTTGACTACTTTCTTTAGTTTCACTGTTATTACAGTGGCCTTACACCTTCTCCTTGATCCAATGGACTGGGGATTGGTAGGGTTTGTTTCATGTGCATGACCTAACTATAGACAGATTTTTTGATTAACCTTATATTAACTTCCTTCCAGTCGGCTACGCAGCATCACTGATGTGCTCTTTCCTCGGGGTTCCCGTGCTGTTGTTCCAAGGGAAGCCCCCATGAACTATTTTGTCAAGATCATACAATTTATTGCTCAGGTAAGGAGCAAATAAAGAATGACTACAGCCAGACATTTTGAGAAAGAGCACGCACCATTGCTCTGTAAAATAATGCACAATGTAAAGGTACTCCCAATTATCTTCCCTCACCTTGACAGTGAGGACAACAAGTCATAAAAATACCCCATGGCTTGCAGAATTTTAGTCAAATTTCTCAGGCCTTGCTGTCTTGTTTTTTCCTGTAATGCTGTCCCATAGTCTTGATTTCTTATGCAAAGCTAAGAAAGTCTTGAAATGGCAGAAAATATATTATTTTTGCTGGCTCACAAAATCTCAGTTTATAATCGTTCTGTTAGCCACCTCCAAAAATTGATCATTCAATGAGCATTGTATCTCAATGTGCAGTTCCAGAAAATATCCATACCCACCCCATGGAAGGTCAATGGAAATTCTAAGGGGATGGGGGTGTCTTGAAAGCCAAAATTTTAAAAGGAATGCATGGGGCTTAACTGAAATTTTCAGAGGGGTGGGGGGATTTGAACCAGAAAACCTTCCGTGGGAGGGGTATGGATATTAATTTTTCTGGAACAACACAGTGCATCTCTGTATGCAAGTTCACATTTCATTACCTGGGATTTCTTGTGATTCTGCTTGTTAATTTCTTATTGGTAGTTCGAGAGTTATCTTACCTGTAAAATTAATGATTTATAATAAACTTTAATTTCCATTTCCTTTTCGCTATTTATCCAGGAAAAGCTGGACTTTGCTATGAATGACATCATCTTTGACTTACTTAGCGTTGGCAGATCAACAAGGACAATAAGTCCTGAGGTATGCTTTAAAGTCTCCTACATGAAGTAAATTTTCAAAAAAGAGGGAAAAAAATAAACTTTCATCATTTTCTCTTGAATCTTATTTTTTGTGTATTAAATAAAAAGTAAATTAATTTATTTCCTAATTATCTTTAGTTAATATTCTGTTATTGTAAAAAAAAATATTGATTCAATTGTTGCACCTCATTGATTACACTTTGTATCAAGCTTAATTAATACTTATAGCTAATCTGTGACTGGTAATACATTAATGTTTCTGCAGAGAATGAATATTGGTCTTCGGGCATTTTTTGTTATTGCTGACAGCCTCCAAAGAAAGGTGGGTAAATTAAGAAGCATGCATGCAATTTGTAGTACAAACTGAATTTAGGAAACATTAATTGCCTTGTTTAGCACTGGTATTGTATAATCTGTGTAATTTTATTATCATTGTTATTCTCATATAGGGTATTGAGGCACCGGCGATGCCAGCTACCAACACATGTTTACCATCAGGCAATACTGTGAGAGTACGAAGAGTAGCTTCCATGAAGAATCTGTCTGAAAGTCAGGCAAGCAGTATTGGACTAGCAAACTATTACCACAGGTATACTTTCTGTTGAATCTTTTCATTGTATCAAAGACAAAGTTCAATAGATGGACCTGTTAAGGTGATTCCACTGAAAAAGAAGGAGTATTTAAAATTTTCTAAGACTTGCTCCAGTTCATAACTATGTTATGAGCGTTACAAAAATGCAATAAAAAATGGGGGTCACCGTGCTCGTTTTTGTGCAATCTGGATGGTTATTATAGTAAACATATGACCCACGAGGTTCATACTAGGAACCCTCATAATCCGAAAAGGGAACTATCATTTCTAGAAAAAATCATTTCTAGTGTTAAAATATCGAAGCAGTTTGAACAACGAAATAGACTTTAATCTTACATAATAAACTATTTTAATTAAACTGGAATTAAGATTATGAAAGAAATTAAGGATTTTGCTGCGTGCGTGCGTAAGCAGCACTAGCTCAAAACGTACTTTTTAAAGCATTCAAATAAAAATATCTCAAAGTAGAGTATTTAACTTTTCTTTAAATTGCGATATATTGTTGTCAACTGGATGTATTTTAAATTTATGCATTAAAAAATGGGGGTCACCGTGCTCGTTTAGAAGAAAATGACCATTTATTTCTCTTCTGAGCTTAACCTAAAAGAAAAGCCGTAATGTTGTGTGTGCGTGCCGCGCTCGTGCATGTGCTAAATGGCGCGAAAACTCATGTGCAGCAAGGATGCGCAATGCAATTCAGTGGAATCACCTTAACCTGTATTATTAGCACACATTTTCTCAGACTGGCAGCAGATCTACAGGTTGGACCAGTAAACATGCAATCTTGTACCCAGATGATCTATTAACAATTATTCTAGACTACAAGCCTGGATTTTCTATGAAGGAACATTTTATTTTTTAATTATCACTTATTCAGAGTTTTATGCTAAATAGATCAGCAACTGAGTTGTAGCACTAAAGCACTGCTCATTCTCGAGTTAATTTGACTTTGATAGTGAGTTGACTTGGAGCTTTGCTCCTAATGCCTTATCTACAGACAAAAAACCTCACACTTTAGTCTAAAACTTAAAGATGGTTTGCAAGTAACCATGATCATTTGTTTTGTTCAGCATCCGGAAGGCACTGGACAGCATCATAAGAGCATTAGATGCACAAGTTGGCAAACCCATGATGATGAGCAATCCACACTGCTCCCACAAGCCTGAGCCAGAGGAAGTTGCTGCGTTAGTATTACTTACAATGACTTAAACAGTTTCCTGGTGCTTATTTTCACTTTATTATTTCTCTACTCCGCTCCTTTCCAGTGTTAATTTTTCTGATCCAGTTAACCAATTTTGTCTTTCAGGGGTGAACGAAAACCAAAGGTTGATCCAAAAATTGAATTGTTTAGGACTTGTATTGCTGCTATCCCAAGGTACTTTAATGTATACAGTTTGTAACTATATTTAAAGTTGCAGTTGTTGACCAAAAACCTACGGTAAGAACTTCCTCAATCTGAATTATTGTGCAAGGAAAAGGAACCTTAGGCAGTTTATTGTATTTTGAAGCATTTTTATACATACATGTGTACAAATAGCGCTAAATGAAATATTACTAGGTGATCTTAAAGTAGACATGAAATTTAAATACTACTGTGACTGGAAATTATTTTCTCTAAAGGTGTATTCCTGAAGGCATGACTAAAATAGAACTTGTGGATCTTCTTTCCCGGCTAACTATTCACATGGACGAAGAATTGAGAGGGTAAGAGAAAATTATTATTTATCACATTATCACATTACGTATATTAAAATATTGTTTTAATTACGTACAAACTTTGTTTTATTCCTTATCACCTTAAATTCTTTTCCTTGTTTTTAGGCTGGCCCTATCATCTCTTCAATCCCTCGTGCTTGACTTTGCTGACTGGAGAGAAATCACTGTCTTAGGTACAATTAAAATACATGAACTAAAGAAAAGACAGTTCCTGTTCATATTTTTGCAACTCAAAGTTATCGACTATTTATAATTTTTTGGCTTTGTAACAATTTTGCTATGATATGTTCACTTGTAGGGTTCATTAACGTCATTCTACGTGAGATCCAAGACAACCTGCCGTCATTGCTGGACAGTGCACTGCGCATGTTGTTGCAGTTGTTATCTCACTGGAAGACTGCTGTCTCTGCTGGCCCTGGAGATAAGGTGAGTCCTGCACTCAGGGCTGAGACATTATTTTCTTTAATGTCACTGTCAGTGTATATGTAAAGGCTGCACTCAGGCCAGAGCTTATTGTGGTTTCCATAGCACAGAGGGATGAGAGGTACATGTAGTTGCTTCAACCCTAGCCCTTTGCAGGTCAATTCAACTTGCGACAGTGGAAAGAGCTCCCGTGTCCCGTGTCTCGGTGAAGAACATAACATAATGACACCAAGTCACTTGATTTCTGGATGATACTTACCATTATAGATCGGCAGTTGAATGCGGCAAGAATTTTACCACTGTTCCCCCTCACATGTACACATAGGCCCCTGCCTAATACATAAATGTACATGTACGTGTGCATGTACATGTACATGCACAAATAGTTTGTTTGATTATTTATTTATTTATTTATTTATTTATTTATTTATTTATTTATCTATTTATTTATTTATTTATTTATTTAACATTTCTTTATACACGGTTAAAAATCATCAGGTAATATAACATGACCATACATCTAATGATGTGTTGTTCTCTAACACTGTGGTATGTTTGATTGTTAGCACGGAGAGGATGTTCATCTGGAACTGTCTGCTCACAGTTTACCGTGTGACAAGGAAGTTGACAGAATAACTGTTCTTCACAGTGTGGAAGGTTTTGCCCTTGTAATGCTCTGCAGGTACAAATTGTTTGATTTTTACTGCTGTTTTGTCAAGTTGAGTATGTAATTTGAATTTCTTTTAAAGATAATGAATGATGTTAGAAATATATGTTTCTAAAGGGACACTTGCTAATTAACCTTGATGTGTTTTTGTGCAGTATACATCCTGTGATACGAAAGCTTGCCTTTCTAGTGCTGAAGGAAGTGAGAATGTTATGCAGTTTAATGGATCTCACTGAAAAGGTACTGGTATCAGTAATTATATACAATAAATTTTACTTTCCTATCTCATGTAAAGTGGTTATGTCCCTGTGTCACAACAAACATTTTTAGCAGCTATTCTGGCTTACAAAATGATGCTAAATGTATCTTTTATTAGGAAAAATCCGAGAAGAATGTGCTTGATGTGGTAGATCAAGTGTTTCCAACAGTGCTTGAGAAAGTTCTACATTCCACACCACAGAGTGAAAAGGTACTATACTCATCTACCTCTGTACAAATACCGTTAAACTGCAGTTCTGCTTGAAATTTTCAAGTTTCTATCCGCCTTTTAAAATCAATGTTCTACTCTTTCACTAGCTCTTTACAGGACCGTTAGGAAATGTGGACATCTTAGTTGTGAATGATCGTCTGTCTGGCAACATGGACAAGGAGACGGGAGAACAACTTAATGTCGGGTTGCATAGCTTCTTCTGGTCATCTCTTATGGCAGGTCTACTTAACCAGTGGTACCTCCCTGAGCTCTGTCCTTCTGCTCTGCAGTACTGTTGGCCAAATGTCTTCAATCGCCTTATCACTGTTTACTCCTTAATTGATTCAGGGTATGAGTTTACACTTACACAATTTACAGTTTTACACTAGCATCAGAGAATTGTTATCATTATCATTAGAAGTTGGGCTTTGAATCCAGTTACTAAAATCTCTAGATTTGTTCCAGCCTTAATCACTTTCATTTTCGTTAGTTTACGCTAATTTGGAATGAAAAACAAAGTGAAGTAATTCAAGTATTGGTTTAAGTTAATGTACCTACAGATATTGCAGGTATGTATTGTGATGCTGCAAGTGGCGTGAAGTGTTCTTCAGCCCCTTTCAACCATTAACTGAGCACAGAAGAAAAAAAACATCTTCCAAGTCTTGGAGTCAGTCACTCTCAATTATCTTGGTTCATGTCTTCCTAAAAGTCAATCATCTTTCACTCAATTATGACATTTGCCTGAACCGTATACTTGCTGTTTTGAGACTGCTCCACTGATTGCCTCCGACTTTCCTCAGGGTTTCTCCCTTATACAGGTACCTATAACAATGCTTAAAGTACTGCCACCGATAGCTTTTCATTATCGTGTGATACTTGTTCTCATTGCAGAGCCTCTGGAATAGATTCCATCACTAGTCTGTCTTCAGTTTACAGCAGAGGACCAAAGAAAACCATGAACTTGAGCCATGTCTGCTTGTTTAGAAATTATCTGATATTTGCCTGTTGTGCATACCCACGATCACCGCCACTAAGGAGCGACTCCCCAGAACAGGACGGAGGGTCAGTCACAGTTATTGGTCGTGTTAAAATTATAAAACTTGCAAGAACTGTTTCCTTTGGAGCAGTTGCATCCCGCCAATGTGGCCTGTGTTTGATTTACGGGACCCGATATTATTTGTGGGTTGAGTTTGTTGTTGGTTCTCGTCCCCACTCTGAGGTTTTTCTCTGGGTTCTCCAGTTGAATCCTTTCTCCAGAAAAACCAACGTCCAACGTGAAACCCTTGCTAAACAAAGTCGATTTCGTTCTTTCTAGTGCTAGACTTGAAAGATAGATTAGATTTTCAAAGTCATCATTGCCATCATAGTGCCATGCCCTTTGCCTAGAAACTTGATATCGTCACTTACACCCACTGCAGTCAGGTGTAGTGATGGTAACTTGTGGATTGTTTGTTGTGAGGCTGTACAATTTGCGATAGACAAGTATTTCATCTAGGGGTACTGTTAAGTTAGATGTACTATTAATACTTTTTGTTACTTAATGTTCTTGTGATTGGAGTCAAGCCATGCTGAATTGTGCCACTGGGTAAGGAGACAGACTTTAGTTTTAATAAGTTGATATGAGCTAACTTAAATGTAATCATCTTGCGCATTTCAGGGCGTCTTCAGAAGGGTCAGAAACCAAGGGTGACTCCAGGGTAAGTTTTCTAAAAAAATAATTTGTGTGCTGTTGTTTCAAGGGTGATCAATTTAAACTTTCTTGTTATGTCTGTCTTTGGCAGCCACCTTCTCCCAGTATGGTCGACAGTTTGTTCCGCTTTGCTGTCCCTTTGCTGAAGAGCGATTGTTCTGATATCAGAGAGGCAGTGATTGTTGGGCTTGGAAGGACTAGCCCGTGCTCGTACAGGTGAATTTGAATTTCAGTTTATCTGTACATGGCGGCCTTTGTTATAATCATTATCATTCTGAGACCCATTCTGCAGAAAGCAGTGTGATGTGCTGTCGTTGGTTTTCGTGATCAACTTTGAAATCTTCTTGTTTATCTGTGTCGTGTGCGATTAGATCTTCCCATCTGTAGGCAAACTTCGCTTGATTTCGGTCTCTTACCAGTCTTGAACTTGTGAAATTGTAGTATTAGGTGCAGGTATTAAAAAAAAAGGTATTTATTCAATGTATTTGTGTTGTATATTTGCAGAGAATTACTTGAAGAAATTCACTTTCTTCTTCGGGAAGCTCTTGACAGACGAGCAGAGGTATAAGTTGCTGTTTTTAATCAATTCGTACAAATTATTATAACCTTTGTTAGTTTACACAAATATGCCAACTAAGCAACATGAAAAAACAGAATACTGAAATTCCAAGACTTTCTTAAATTTCCTCGTTGGGTGCTCCAGAAGAAAATTTATGAAGATTAACATTGTGTCTATTTGTAGAGCGTTAGAAGAAGAAGAAAACGAGATGTTCTGAGAGCATATTTAGTGAGGATATTTGAACTGAATGCTGAGCATGGCTGCTTCAGTGACAGGTTAGTTTGGGCATTCATAGCACGTGAACTTCTTGCAGCTAACTTCTTTCCTCATAAGTTGTGTTAGATTTGTGTCTGCTTTTGCAACCTCTACACCTTGAACAAACCGTGTGGAATTGGCCGAGCCTTGGGACGTGAAATAAGCTTGAATGTTGTTCGCATTTAGACTCGAATGCCTTTTGGGTTCATTACACACTCTTCAAGTGTGTTTATAATCACTTTCAATATACCATATTCTCTTCTGTCACTTTCAACATGAAATGTTTAGATCGCAGGCTAAGAATTTAACTGCTACAGTTGAACTCTGTTTAACTTAGAGCAAAAAATAATAATAGCAGATTCTTTCCATAGTTGCTCATAATTTCACACGCTGATTTTTTATGCTGATACCACTGCGTCGTTTCATTTGTTTAATTGTGTTCTAACTTGTCTTTCGTTTTTCATGTTGTTTAGTGCCAGCGAGCTTGTAATGGAGGGTGGATTAAGTGCAACATTTATCGAATATATCGACGGAACAAGGTAAGCAAAGTTTGTAATTTTTTCGTTTTACAACTAGAGTCTTTTATTCCTACTTGCACAGTACCTGCACTTAAAAACAGTTGAGCATCAGCTTTTCTATTTGTCGGTACCATAAATTTTAAGCAATTTTTGTTTTCACTATCGTTAGTGGGCCTCAGTTATGGGCTTATGTCACTTGGTTGTTTTTTGCTGGGTAGAGCTATATAGCGTTTAGCTCAGGAAAGTCATAACGGAAAACAGTGATATTGTCACTTTATCTGATAGAAAAGTATTAACTGTTTTGTTGTGGACAGGTCTTACCTGGAGAGTGAAAGTGACAAAGACATGCCCGCCATAATGCAGCTGCGACTTCACTTTGCCCATTTCATCTACAAAATGATCACCTCGGTACCTGGTAAGGCCAACTCCTCCTTAATTTCTCCTTTTTGTTTTTAAATAAGAACCCTGTTGCGTGCTGAGCAGGTGAGTTCATCGTTTAGTGTAGTCGTATTTTATCTACTGATGCATACTCAGTCATCTAGCAATGCCAAGTTATACCTGCTCGTCTCAGTATGACTTATCCAAACGTGAGTAGTTTTCCGTAGCTCTTATTTTTTCCCAGCTGATTGGAACTTTTAATGTTATTTTGACAGCGTCTCTCAAGCGGAATCTTCTACCCGACGACATGCGCTGCAACCTATTTTTCCTGTTTAGTAGTTGGTGCGCCCACTTTGGAGTCAAGGCCCCCGGACACGAAAAGTATTTAAACTGTTTGTTATTTTCGATTAACTCAGTGTCTTACTTCTTGCTTGTGTGGTTGGCTTTTTAAATTATTTATTAATGGCAATGTGGTTTGATTGTCATTTTAGAACCTCACTTGTTCCAAGTGCACAAAGCAACGATTTGGAGCTGGCTTCTCTTCATGTAAGTACTGGAGACTTTGTCGTACATGCTGAGAGATCATAACTAGCCTTTGTATAACTCTTGTCTTTTTCTTCAGGCTATGTGTGGCTTGTTGCAGTGTGGTCCTGCTTTTGACCCTAATGGCCTTATTACTGGCGGTTATCTCTTCAAGTGGTTGCAAACAGTCCTTAACTCACCTAAAGAAAAGGTAAGTTTTTGTGCAAATGTTTGTGAGAAAGAAACGGTATTTGACTTCGTGCCCAACTTTTGCTGTGTTGCGGTACTGTCTGCGCCCGACATTGAACAAAATGTAACTGTGGCCGGCCGGGAGAAATACTTCTTCGGATTGGAAGAAACCGCTTTCAGTGTCTCTTCAGTGTAATCTGTCTCGCTGGTGTGCCCTTTAGGTGGTTTGCTTGCTTCGGAAGCAGTAGGGGTGGCTAAGCCGGAGGAAACGAGCAGGACATCAGAAACCGAAACCTTTACCGTTTTAGTTAGACCGTGACTTTCTGGATTCTTGCCTTATTAGTACCAGAGCTCTCCAAGAGTTCCAGGTTCTAATTCTTCCACAGGTACTTCGTAAGATTTTAAAGGGGCTCAAGAATTCTCAAAGATGAGTTGCATGACTGAAACATCATTTTTGCGTGACGCATTCTTGTTTTTCTCTTTTCATCAGATCCATCAGCTGGGACACGATACACTTGTACATCTTCTGGAGAACAACGCCAACATCCCGTCCTTACTCCACTGGGTAATAGACAAGTGCTACACGGGTGCGAGGCTAGTGGTCAGTGGCTGTTTTAAGGCACTGGTTTCTGTTTTCACCAGAAGGTAACATATTTTTGGATTTTTTTTCTATATAGATTGACAGCACACAGGTTTAGTCTTGAGGGTTATCGGTAGCGTTAGGACCTTGCCATCAAGATCGAATTGGACCGAATTAGTTAGTCAGGAATAACGTCACAATAACGAAATATTTGAGAAATCAGTATAGGGGCAGGAGAATTCGTGAACAGTGTTTATAGAAAGACCCCCCTCCCTCCCCCTCTCCTTTTTGGCTCTTGCCAATTTTCGCGCGACCAGAATCTTCGCTCGCACGCGCGACACATAGCACTTCACTCGCACGGGAACGCTTGCTACGTACGGCTAAGAAAGACTTGAAGGTAAAGCCACTCAGATGATGAACAGTTACATTCGTGCCAACGACTCGTCTCAAGTTCACATTAAATATTTGTTTTCCGTTTTCGCATTGACATATACGGATTACTGAAAATATTTGTTTTTTTTTGTTGCTTAACAGTGAGTATCCTTGCGAGATGATTCCTATTCTGAACGTGGTTCTGTTCAAAACTGCTGACTCTTCACTGGAGATCCGAGAGAAGGCGGCTCAATTACTTCAGCTTCTAGAAAGGTACGCCTTGTACGTTGTTTTTCTGCAGTTAAAATAGGATAAGGCAAAGGAAGCATTTTCAGTTATGGACCTAGATCCATCAATTTAGCATGTGCGTTTTGTATGCTGGTCCACTAAAGCTCTTACCATGTATTGTTCTGTTCCATGTTCTTTAGGCGTTTCTTTCCATTTACAACACCAAGCTTGTCGTGCGCAGTTCGCTGTTCCTACTCGCAGTGTCAAAGAACCTTATCTCAAGCTCTAGCCACAGCTCACCCTGAAATCACCGTGCACATGTTTGAAGGTATGTCAGACTCAGCTATTGCTCTTAAGGATTTTTATCCGTCTGTAGTGAATTTTGTCATGATATTAACAAAAATGCTGTAGATCTGAATTGCAAATCATCTCAACGAGTTATTTCACTCGAGGATTGTTTGAGCCCACTGTGATGATTTGTTTGTTATTGCGGTTGCTGTCCCAAGCGAATTAACGCTAGCGTGACAAACGGACGACTTGACGCTAGCGTGACAAACGGACGATACATTCAAATACCGTTGGCTGCCGAGCTACCTTTGACAAAATCAGCGCCATCTAAAAAATACTAAAACAAGTAATTAAGTTCATGGAAAACCTAATGTGCATTTTGCTTTTCCTCCGTACAGAAATGACTGCAAGGTTTGAGATGACGTCCCCGGTAGGTCAGCGGTGTATTCTGCAGTACATGCTCCCTTGGTTGGCAAACATCGAGCTGGTGGACTTGTCAAACGCCTCTCCCACTCCCCCTGAGCTGAACATAGAAACAGATGAAGAAGAACAGACTGGTGCTATGTCTCCTGTAGAACTAGAGGGAGAGGGGTGGGGATCAGTTGAAGCCACGCAATTGGTGCTTAACAATCTGTTCTACATCACTGTTAAGGTGAGAACACTTTGTGTTTGTTCTTTACAGTAACATTGCGATGCAGTTACTTACACCATGCCGCTTTGTGTCTTCAGTATGACGAGCAATTCTCTAAAGAGATTGAGGAGGCCTGGGGCAGCCTGTGTAGCAGTCGATGGGTGAACAACATCCATGAGATCATGGCTTATCTGATAGCACTTGCTGGCGTCATTGGCAGTTCAGAAGTACTTGTTCACGTGAGTCAAATGTTTGTCTAGAATTGAATACTTAAAACAAACAAATGCGTTCCGTTGCGGGGCAAATAGTTTTCGATTATTATTGCTGATGAGAAAAGTGGCAAGTATTTCCGGGATATTGTCATATCATAATTGAATGACCAGAAAACTGCATTGTTGCTAAGCTCTTCCAAACAAGAACCGCGGATTTTGTATTTTCTCGAAAATGGAACTTCGTTAATACAGCCACTTCATAAGGGACACTTCGGAGGCACGAGTAAAAGGAAAACACTTAAGTGCTGCAACCCCATAAAAACAGACACATTTGGTGGCCGTATGGACGATCTTACACTGTCCGTGCAACAGAATTTTGGTTGTGGAAATAACTTAACATTGATTTAGTTTTTGCATGGTTTTTGCCAACAGTGATAAAGTGTAATTTCTTTTAGGCTAAGAAGCTTGCAGTGTATGTAGCACGTGCAAACCAGCAGAAAACTATCGAGGAACTTATGGAAGAACTCAAGGTAGGAGAATATGTAGCCTTGCTAAGCTGTTTTGTTCTTCCAGGGTTGTTTTTGATGAAGTGATGGAGTCATAACTGTAAGAATAACACAGAGCGTTTATGTTACAGCTTACAGAAACCGTGGCTTCTCAATTTGAGCGTTGTGACGATGCGCCATTTTTTCGTCCCCTGCAAAAGTCGTCCACCAGTCGGGACTCGGTCAGTGAAGTCCAGTCAGGGGAGGGGACGAAGTCATTGTCACAAAAGGAACCTGGGCAACAGGATAAAGCTTCTAAAGAAGATTCAAAATCAGAAGAACTGTCAAGAAAAGAATCAAGGGACGAAAGGAAGGAGTCAAGAGAGGAGAGACGAGATGCTAAAGATGACAGAAAGGAAAAAGGCGATTCTCTTCCACGGTGCACAGAGAATGGTAAGTGTGTGTATGCCAAATGATTCACTGAACCCGAATGTAAGGCTTCTCTTTTGTTATAAACCCATTGGTTTTATCGTTGGGATTAAAAGGATTGTTATCTGCACAAAATAGGGGAGTCACTCTGAATACGAAATTCCGTTTTCCAAAGTGTTGTGTTATTTGTTTCAGCAGCTCTTATGCCCGAGGCAATAAAGTCACAGGAAGCTGCCGTGCCATTGGCGGAGCCAGAAGAAGAAGATCAGATTGAAGAGGAAGATAAACCCGAGGGGGCCTGGGCACATGAGTGGGTCATCATGGCGCACAGGCTTGTTAGTGCTGGCGTGACTCTTTCGTTACCAGTCCCCGAGGGGGAGAAGTATTTTGCACCCCTTCCTGATGTTCTGCCTTTTGCACCCTATGTGGCCTCTCTGTACAGGTAAGGCTGGGGACAGCAGACTGCTCTGTGACAATAGTACATGCTTTTATCAAGGAAAATTGTAGTTTACCATCGTGTGCCTGGTTTTTGCAACATTGTGCTGAAAGGTTCTCATGCCTCTTTAATATTTAAGACGGAATCCGCCAGGACTTCGAGTAGTTATTGGACAAAATTATGTACCAAAATTATTTACACCTTATTGCAAGCTTTTGTGTTACTGCTTCAAATATCTTATCAAAAGAAATCTTTTCTAACAACACCAATCATCGAAAATCGATTTCGAAGTTCCGCTGAATTCCACTAAATCGCTTAAAAGACCTGAGCTTTTGCCTATAGCTTGTGAACTTTGAATTTCATTTTCTCAGGCTCTGATAAGAAATTGTTGTACCAAAATTATTTACACCTTATTGCAAACTTTTGTGTTGCTGCTTCAAATATCTTATCAAAAGAAATCTTTTCTAACAACACCAAACACCAAAACCAAATTTCGAATTTCCCACTGAATTCCGCTGAATCGCTTAAAGACGATTTTACAAAATGGCTGCACGTGAGAATTTCCCTGTAGCTTGTGAACTTTGAAATTCATTTTCTAAGACTCTGATAAGAAGTTGTTGTCGGTGTTATGAGGGATTATTACTTACATCTTTACCTTTTATTTAGGGTAGAAAATAAAGCAATAGGATTTAAATTATTCTGGTACTCGATTTTTGTCCAACTTAAATAAATATTACTCGACTTCCTAGTGGATTCCGTCTTAAGTTGATTTAAGTGAATTTTCCGGAACAAACATTCTTGCATCCCTATGCTGTATTGTATAATGAAGAAGTGAATATAAATGTCCGTCTTCCTCAGGTTTAGCTGAGGCGTCTTACCGTTTTGTGTGGTTTTGTTTGCAGGTGTAATTTTGCTCTAATGTTGCTGGCTGAGTTAGTTCTTGACCAAGCTTCAGTGGATTGGGAGGAACATCTTCCTCTTATGCTTCATGTTATTTTCCTTGGTGAGTTTACTGGAGATTTTTCTTAGTTTCATTTCTGTACCAAATAATTACAGATAACATGACTTGTGCAAACTGAAGAGTTCCGAGTGCTTTGCATATACTTCCAAATAAATATAATATGTTATTTGCCGGCTTTGGGTCGGTCCGTATAGTGAAAAACTGTGACCGAGGCCTTGAAAGTGCTTTTCCTGTCTTAATTATCTTTTGGTTAGAAAAAAACCTACAAAGATTGTTTTGCAAAATGTGCTTGTTTGATACGCGCGCATCTAATGTTGAGTCGATCGCTAATCTCTTTCAAGAATGAAGAAACTGAGAGAAAAATAAGATTATGAATTTGCCGATGCTTGGTTGTTTGCTTACCCTTATAATACACTTCTTTCTCTTAGCTCTGGATCACGGCAAAGCTTTGGTGTACGAACACAGCAAGAGACTATTGGTTAACCTTATCATAGTGTTGGTGTGCCGAGGGGACCACGTGTCCTTAGCTCAATCCCTCTTCAACTTTATTGCCATCTCAGAACATGGTCTCGGTAAACATGGCCTGTTAAAATCCTCATGGACACTCGATGTGGGTAACATCGTCGGTGTAGCTGGTCCCAGTGCAGGCGCTGGGACTGGTGCCGAGTTTGAAAGACAGGGTCCTTCTTCAGTGGAGAGCAATGCAGCTAGTGCTGGCACTAGCGCGACTGAGTAAGTTTGTGCATTGGTTACTGTAAAGAAAACAGAAGTTACGTGTTAAGGGGTGAAATGTACTTTACGTAAATCTCCGGCATTTGCTTGTTATAAAAAGTAACCTCGCTGCCCAGAATACGTCTTATGTAATCGGAAATAATTACTCGAATATGACTTAAATTGCGACGGCATTCAGGGTTAGGGTGAAAAGTGTCAATAATTTGGTCTTGAGATTTTTATCGGTGCTAGTTTGTTACAACGAAGGAAAATTTTCGGCGTAGCGTTTTTATCAAGAGTGACTTACTGTATTTGACAAACCTTTTTGCTATTTTACCTGTACATGCTGCATATTAATCGGAAAGAAGGGAGACATGCTGCATATTAATCGATATTAATCGGAAAGAAGGGAGACATTCGATCTCACTGTTTGCTGTTCTGTTTGTAGGTCTGCTGCTGGCAGCAGTTCTCTTGACCAATCTCTACCACCTGAAGAAAACGCTGCTAACAGATTAGTGGAGAAGATCCAGGGGCTGATTGAATTTCTGGCAAACAGGTGAGAATCTGAAATACGTTCTTCCAAGATTTTATACAGTCTTGTGCATCAATGTGTGTCCGCCACTTTGATTGTAATAATATTTACAGAATGCAAGTTTTAAGTTTCCTTATCCTTTTCTATTTCTCCCAGTGATTGTAAACCTCTGTGGGCCTTTGAAGAGATCACTCCTCGTTCATACAAAATCAAAAGCGCTGAGCAGCTAGAAATGTTTGTCGCGTCAGTGGTGCAAATTTTTCAAGCGTCCGATCCAGGTAGTAAAGTACAGGAAAAGATGGCCAAGGTAGCACTCCACTGGGCCACTTCATGCTCCTCAAGGCACTATGCTGGCAGGTCCTTCCAGGTGTTCAGAGCTCTTAAGGTACCTTTCTCTTGGTCCATGCTCTCTGATGTGCTCTCAAGGCTCGTGGAATCTGTTGGCGACGGCAGTGAAGACGTACAGGTATGTTGAAACATAGTTAATAACTATGGTTGAAATGAGATATATTCTCATTAGTTTTTTGTGTCTTACGCACAGTATGCCCAATAATTGTCGGGCGTGTTTGCGATTCATTGCAAGTGACGAACATGCACACACACGCTGAACTAAGCTAGAGAACGTGGGATCTCTGTTATACTATAAACTGCACGGGGGAATTTTGTTAATCAATCGAGACAATTTAATTTAATATGTAAACCTTTAAACCAGCCCAGGAGTTCTAAAATGGGAACGGTTTTTTCACGCGGCTGTGTAAGATATACACGTGACAGCATTAGTGAGGACGTTTTTGCATAAGGAAAACGGATTGTTTAACATTGATTTGTAACCAACCATACTTTCCTCAAGCCTCTTAAGCTCAATGTTGTGTAATCTACTACTCTATTCACAGGGTTACGTCATGGAGATCCTCTTGACACTAGAAGCCGCTTCTGATTGGACAATCGTGGACCAATCAATTACGACCGAGTTGTTGGTTGGCCTGGAACTTGGGCTCGGGTATCACTTTGAAGACGAGAAAGAAGACTTTGTGGATGAAAACAATTTGCAGATCTTGAGCACGAGCGCTGGATCGGTCAGTCCGCTGACCAGGATTAGACATGGTGGGCACATTCGCTCTCTAAGCAGCGGGTGTGAGTTAAAAAGACACTCTTCACTTTTTAATCAGTTTGGACGCTTGAACGGTAGCAGAGATGATCCTCTTCTCCGGGCGAGAAGGTAACGTTTTATCGTGCCCTTTCTAGTTTGAATAGCCAGTTTACAGAACTATATTCTCTCTTAAGATCGTCGAGAGCGCGAGCGAAATAAAAACCGTGGGATTGAACGAGCGAACACAGGGGAGGGATGGGTGGGTGGGTCGTTAAATCTAATACCGAAAATATAACGGATATTTTGGCGTTGCGTTAGACTGTTCACAGCCTCTCTATTTTTCAACGCAAAAAAACGCGAGAAAGTCAGCGAGGAAAGCGAGCGCGAAGCGCGAAGCTCGCCGCTCTTTCCCCGCGTTCAATAATCGAAGAAAAACGAAAATATAGAGGGCTGTGAACAGTCTTGCGTTAACTCATTTCGTTTCATTCTGGTGTTTGCAGCGTCAGTGTGCAGTGTCTCAAGACACCGTCGGAAGCCATTAATCCTCAGAGTCAAGCGGACATGGTGACTCGGGTGTTTTGGATTGCTGTCTCTTTACTTGAGTCTGATTATGAACATGAATTCCTTATGGCGATTCACCTGCTTAACAAGGTTGGTGTATCATTATATTGTGCAGAAAAACAAAATCTAACTTCGCTACGTATGTTGAAATTGAGGTAGTCAGCATCAACGGCTTGTGAGAAGCCTTGCTTCCTTTGATGCCGAATGTATGGCTCGAGTTTTGTAAAATTTTTAGTTTAAAAGATTAAGGCTCTGCTGTTGTATAAACTTTGATCATTAGAATTTCTTGGTATATGTACCAGCATAATGACATTTTATTTGATTCGTTGTAGGTGCTGTCGTTTCTGGACCTAAGTCAACACGATGCTCGGGAAAAACTTGACAAGGTCCTTCACAGACTCAAGTGGAATGATTTTCCAGGACTGCAGGCGCTTCTGTTGAAGGTAATTTGTGAATGGCTGGAATAAATTTGGTTTGGCAAAGCGCAATGAGATAGAAGCACGTTTGTGATTGTGGTCGCCAACGTTTTTTTGTGAGTAGTTGTCCGGTAGTTGCCTTCCTTTATGCGGAATGATGTTAGATATTTCCACTACTGAATCAAACAAACTATAAAAGCGTGACATCATCTTATTCTTGCTCGTTGCGTGATTTGTCTTTCAGGGTGTAACGAATTCAGCCACTTCTGAGCCATCCCTTCATCTGCTGTCCAAACTTACCGTGTTTTCAAACGTTGGTCTTGTGGACCCATCCCAGGCCGCTGGTAAGCTGTTTATGCATTTTACTCGGTAGATATTCAAAATGAAGTCAACTGTTTTATATTTGAGTGACAATCAGAACAAAAACTGCAAAGACTGCACTGAAGTTCGTTAGAAGCTTTCGTGCTTTGAAGAAGTGAAATCTTCCTTTGAAAACATTCTCACTTCTGTCCTCCAAAGCAACCTGTGCTTGACATTTAAAATTTAATACTCTGTTAGCTAAAATTGTGCTCGCTTTATCTATAAAGATGCCCGACTGAACCTTCACTTTTTTTCCTCAGGTTTTGCACTCAACGTGTTAGCCTTGTTGCCGCACATGCTGGAACATTTTGACGAACCTGACGAGTTCAGCAAGACATGTGCTCGAAATATAGTGCAGGTGAACTTTGTAGACAGTGTAACTTTGGTAACAATTATCCCCGTTTTGTGACTTATTTCTATACGTCTAGACCTTACGCTCGATTAGAGTCATTAGTAATCCATAAAAATGATTTTCCAGGTTTGCAATAGTTCGGGGAACCTCGCTCATTTGGGCAAACTGTTCGTGATGTACGTCGAGAAGTCCTACCACAGACCGCGATCCACCTGGCTCGACTCCGTGTGCAGATACATCAACGACTCCTACGGACATCTGACCAGATCACACATTACTTTCCTGTTGGAGGTACAGTATAAATGAGTTGTTATGCCTTACATGTAGTTTACTTTCCCCGAAGTTAAGCTGATTTTCGAAGCGCTGCATTGATATATATCATTGTTTTTTTTTGTCAGGTTTTAGAGCGTGGTCCTCCAGTCTACCATCAAGTTGTTCTCGGCGTGCTGTGTGCGCTGATGAGACTGGCAGACTTCTCATCTCCAGCCATGAGACATTTCCAGAACGATGCACTAAAGACAATAGCCAAGTATCTTAAGGTAATCAGAAATCCTGCCACCCCTCACTCGTGTGGGCTTAGACCAATCGTCTGATTTGTTCAATTAGAGAGCTTAAGTACAGTCGTTTTTGAGCAACGGATGGCAGCTGGAAATGGAACCTTCTCGTCTTAAGCGCATATTGTCAGCCTTTGGTTTATAAATTCAAGTTGTAAGTGCTAAAATGAAAGCTTTCTAACTTATTTTTTTTTAGGTAAAAGTTCGCCAAAACCTTTAACATTAGCCTTCCGGTTGCCGTCCATGGCTCAAAAACGCCTGTTTTTAAGCTCTCTATTAACAAACTGCAGAATCGCTTTAATGACTTAATATTGGTTCTTAGACCTAACAACGAACTGTTTTCGTGTTGCTAACGTGCTCAGCTCCCCGTTTTTCAACACATGCGAGCTGAAGAATTTTTTTCCAGTTTTTACATAGTTGTGCTTTGTCAATTGCAGTCACAATTGTCTTCTTTTTTCTTGTTGCAGGGTAATCTGTGGAAAGAGTCACTTGACATATTAAAGATGGCGGTATCACACTCCTCCCACCTGGACACGCCTCCCCCGCGTCCCGCCAGCTCTGTCTGGACTGCATACGACAGCTCCTGGTCTGCAGAGGCCATGATGATCAAAAAAGACCTTCCAGGGAGGACTCTGGACTTTACCTTTGACCTGTCTGCAACCCCTGTGATAGGGCGACGGGGCGCACCAGAGACCCAAGGGGAACATGGCAAGGATAACAAAATCCTTTCCCCGGTTGCCACAGTGGATTTGTCGGCGTGGAGGAAACCTCATCTTTCACAGGTACGTTAATTCTTAGATCGAAATTATCTATTCTCTTAAATGCTCGCCTTATATTTCTCTTCATGAATGCTGTGAGAATTTGGTGATTCATTTGATCGCGTGAAGTTATGTGTATTTGCGTGAGGTTTTTTGGAATGGCTGCGTAGCTCACGGAAGCTATCATGTGACCATCTTGTTTTTTATTCCGTCATTTTAGCGCCGTACACGTGAACGCCTCGTGAATGTGCTGACGACATGTGGTCACACGGTAGGATTAAAGCAAAGTCCATCAGTTGTGTTCAGCTCGAGCAGTGATCTGGCAGTGGAGAAGCAAGGCACAGGACAGCAGCCATCATCCGAGGAGGCATCTCTTGCAGAAGGACTCACTAACGAGACTGGCAAGGATGAACTCGAACCACAACAGGTCAGTTTTAAAAATTCTTACAGTATATAAATGGAAATTAAAAATAACTTGACTACCATTATGGCAAAAAATTCATATAACGTGGAATATTACTTGACTATCAGCATGGCAAAATGTTCATTCGTGATGAAAACAAATGCGTACACATTGCGTACCTTCATGTTTTCGAACACAGTTTTTTTGTGCCGAAAGAGAACAGCTATTGGTCCTGTTAGGTTGCATGACAAGGCTGTTTAACAAAAATGCAAACGGTCGCAAACAAGCTTCATGGTTGAACATCACTACTCCTCTGTGATTCTTTCAGATAAGTGTGCTGACAAATTTCGACTTTTTGTACGACGACGAGGCCGAAGACGTCTCCTGGGGGCCTGAATACGAGGATCGTCGGTTATCGTATTGCAGCTTGGACGTGGGAAGTCTGGATCGAGATATGAAGTCCAATTTACAGACTCTGGAGTGTCTGTCGGGCAGTGAACAGGATCTGACTCCACACGACTCCTCTGATGACGAGGACGAGGTACTATTGAATATAAATTGATTGATTATTGTGGGGGGGGGGGGGGGGAGGGTAGAGGATCATATTATCGTTTATAGCTTTTTGAAGCGTACACAAATAGCTTGGAATCGAAGAAAGTATTTAGGCCTGGTATTTAGGTTGAAACCCTCCCTTGATTTTGTGAACGGCTTGTGGACAAAATAACCATCGTTGCATTTTTTTTTTTTTTTTCGTTGCATTTTAATACAATTGTAAACGGAATGTGAAATGTAAAATGTAAATATTGTTTATAGTAGTCAATGCACTTAGCTACACCAAGCTACTACTTCCCAGGCGTGCCATGCACAGACGGTCTTCAGGGAGCTCCATCTCCATACATCAGAGTATAGAAGTTATGTGTCAAGCGTCAATTGCTAATGAATTGATTCCGTGTTTCATCCCAGCTTGCTCGCTCCTTAACTGCCAGTACGTTGACCGCAGTTACTGATAACACCACAGCTTTGGAAAGCTCGTCCGAGTCGTCAGCTAACATCACTGTCGTTGTGATAGACAGTGATGCTAAGAGTCAGGACCAGGGGAGAGAGAGCCGCACTCCATCTGTAGAAAGGTAAATATGATGTGCTTATTGACTCAGAGGGCCATATAAGCATCTGGGAATGTACTCTGTGAATTGACGTGCGCGTCATCGCAACTGTCAAGAAAATTAAAGAGTCGTGGTGGTCTAGTGGGGTTCCAGATTAAGAGGAATACTCTACTACAGTGTGCTGACAAAAACCAGCAAAATTATTGTAGGAACGTATTGTTTTGTTAATATATTCTCCACTGTTGTTTGGTTGTAGCTCGGATTCGTTACCAGGCGCCTCTGAAACCAGCTACTCGTACAAGCTGTTTGCCGTCACGGAGATCACGTGGGACTCACGTGACGAGCCTGAGAAGCTGTGGACAGCGCACGTGGGCTCCATGATCAAAGACTCCATTGGAGTGATCGCTGTCAACACTTTCTCCCTGTTCTGCTGTCTGTATAAGAGCACACGCCGGAAATTCTACAGTTTGACGCGAGAATGCTGCAACTATCTGGTGGAGGACAAGTTCCGAGATGTGGCGCAGCATTTCTCGAACACTCTGGAGTTTTTAGTGTCACGAGGAGAGTGTCCTTTCGTGTGTATCGATACAGAGACACTGAACCGAACAAAGCTGTTGGAAAGACACAAGTTTGCTGTCTTGGAGCTTCATTCGCATTTCTCAAGCTACATGCAAAAAAGCGAGCGTACCCTGGAATGCCTTGATGATGTGAAACTGGCGGTGAAAAGATCCTCTGTTGGTTCGCATCACGAGGAGCCCGAGACTCGTCTGTCACCAGACCCAGAGAATCACGAGATGAGGCAGGTGCAGTTATGTCGCTGTCTGTACAAGGCTCATTTCCAGTTCTTACTCTTCTGCAGCACTTATGCCAGGCTCTTGGAATCCCTGGTGCAAGCTGCTCGGCAGGCTGAGGTTAGTTCTACACGTATGTAAATTATAGTGTCTCCAAAGTGATTTGAGCGAGCATGTTCTTTTGCCAAAAAGATGCAGGCCCTAAGCCAATCGTGAATTTTCTTTCCCGACTTTTCCTATGCGTCTCTCGGGTGCATACTTTTGCCTAAAGTTGGGATTGGCTCATTGAACTAATCTCCTACATGGTTACTGTTTACTTTCTCTTAAAATACTGAAATTGTTCGCTTTCCTTTCAATTCGCAGGTGAACGATCTAACGCAGGAAGTAAGCGAGATCCGCCGTGAGGTGTCTTCAGTCCTGGAGCACCCTCTCTCGGAAGACAACGCATTTGTCAAGAGTTACTTAGAGGACGAATCTCTGACAAGAGACTCGGCCGTTCAGGTCCTCGTGAATAAGCTGTCCGGCAGGGAGATTGAACGCTCCATCCACCTTGTGCGAGCCTTTAGAGAAAAGCTCGGCGGAGAAGCGTTTGGTTCTTCAGACGAAGACAATTTGGACTGTTTGGTGTCAATCTATTGCAAACATGTAGCTGAGAAAAATGTGGGCTCCCTTGTCATGTCAGGCCCGTTACACAACTTTGCGTCGTTGTGTAGGGATCTCATGGAGGTCAACGTTGCTATACTCGCAGCTGTTGAGGATTTGAATAGTTAGCGGCAATAGTGTGTCCTGCGGTTGGGGGAGGAAGGGGGCGGGGGTGGAGGGAGGGGGTGAGGGGGAAGACAAGCTCCTTTTTGGAATCCCGTCTCAGTGCAGTTTTTGGCAGGGGTACCCAGGCTCTTCAAGCACCTCTATCTGCAGCTAGGAGCTTGAAAAGCCTGGTTACTCCTGTTTGCCAATTACAGCAATTGTTCTTAAGTTTGCAGAAGCTCGAAGTATACACCTTCCGTTTACTTTCTATTTCTCAAATTAAAACTATTCTTTATTTGTTCCTGTTTGAACCCGGTGCATTACAACTTGGATGCTAAAAGAATTTCAGTTACAATAAAATATGCCAAGCCATCTTGTAGGACTTGTAGAAATGAGAGAAAATAAGTTTTTTGTATTGGTTTTAATTTGTATCAATATGTTGTGCATATGGTATAGTACAGTTTTCGGCAGTTAGGAGGTTGGTTAATTCATAATATCGTTTTGTGGCCAAGTCAAGCGGGAAATGGCAGAAGTGTGCTCACTGCTTGGAATGGAAGCAAAAACGAGTGCACAAAGCATTTTAATCGAAAAGTTTTTTGGATCAATATTGGAATGTATATTTATAGGGCTAGGCCTTTGAAGAAGCGGTAATGTGCAAATGTCATGTGTAAATTTATTTTGGCTGCAAGCAGGTTTAGATTTGTCGTTGTACGTTAACCCTAAAATTCCAACAGTGAGTTTGTTAATTCTTTATCAAGTCCCCTGTCACTAGCGATGGCTTCCGAAGTTCTCCTTACCTTTTTGAGATATTTTCTATAATTTTTCTGAGGAGGATTCGGTTTTAAATCAAGATGATTTTCCGTCTTGTTAAATTTGTTATAACGAACTTGATGGAAGATAGCTCTTGTCCTGCACAGCTGTGGATTGTAGGGTTTGTCGCTAGAAATATTGGTTAAGAAGACTCGCTTTGATTAGTGTGAAGTAGAGAATTTATTTAAATTATTTTAATGCGGTCTTTATTTTATCATAGCGAGTTCGAGGTCTTCTTTGACAAAAATGAATTAAAGGTGAAACTGTAGTAGACTGATGACTTGTATTCTTAATAACATTGCACTACGCACTCAAGCTTTCTGCGAGCAAAAAGTAAACGAAGTGCTGGCGAATTGACTGTTCGTAGGAAATAAGAGCAGTAGCCCGACTTTGTTGTTCTACGCGGCACTCCTCCTAGCCTGTGTACAACCGTCCCGCTCCCCACCAAAAAATCGGGGAAGGGACGTCACGCTCCTTTCCCGATTTTTTTTTAGGGGAGGGGGCGGCTGTACACAGGCTACACTCCTCCGTATTGTCCGTATATAGTAGGCTGTTGTGAAGTAGGAAACAATTCTAAGGATGCATTTTAACTTACAAGAGCTTCCTGAAACTGATCCCTAATTGACCTAAAAGCCGTGGTTTGAGTAACCGTGTCATCTCATGAAATGAAGATTAAAAAATAAGACGCGAGAGGTGTTGCCTTCCGGCCGAGCTCTGCCCAGGCCCTGTACACCAAACATGATATGACCTTTCGATGAGTCCGTCACCGGTCATTAGGTTTATACAAGTCTCCGAAGCAAAGCGTTTACCTCACTTCTTCAACTGGATCTTAAAGAAATCGCCAAAAGAAAAAAGGTGGGCATAACATTTAAAGTGCAAATTAAGTGACCGAGAGCTTGTTGCCTCAGTGTAGGAGCTTTTTAAGCAAAATAATTATACCCTGTTGGCAGAGTCATGTATCTACGTAAGATCGAAGCGACTCTGCTAGCTCTGACCTATTGAAATTTATATTTCATGCAAAAAGTTTGATTATTATAAGTAAGGAAAAGGTTCGATTCATGAAACAAAGGTCAATCGCTAACTTAACGTGTTTCTCGTAAAACGGCAATTTGTTGTGATATCTTTCCAAGACTTCACGAGATTTCGTGCCTCAAGCGAGCAGTCACACGGTGGTTGATCATTTGGTATGTTCTTCCTTTTACAAATTCTAAGAGTTTATTTCCTTTGCGTCATAATAATTGTATAATAACAAGGGCACCCAACCGTCAAACTGCTCATGTTTGCGTTGCACTGGATCGTTTATTTTAAGGTCTAAGCAGCAAATTAGCGTTAGAAAAACAAGAAAGAGAAAAACAAACATTTTCGTCCGACCAAATAGTACATTTCATGTCGTCTAACATATTGGCTCCCCCTCTTCAGTAATGAATCAGTTTCATGTTTGAAGGGTTGTTGTTGAATTGCAAACAGGGACTAAGAATTAGTAGCCGTTAATATCCCTGTACGACTGAACTATTGAAAATCCTAACTCTTCTAGTTCATTTTCTGTTTTCTTCCATAAACACGATTTGTAGACAAAGTAAACTAAGCCAAAACATTTTTGTCTTTACATTACCAAAGGAAAATATGACCGACTTGTTTGGCAAATACAAAAAAAAGTGTACACTAAATTAAATGAAAATTCAATCTGCCGTCCTCGTCCTAGCCCGCGAACGCAAACGTATTTCCGGCAGTAGCTTAATTCTCTCCGCCGAAAAATATTTTTCGGCGGAGAGAAGCGACAGCCGGAAATACGTCTGCGTTCGCTATCCTCGTTCACGTAACATCATATTATCATGTCCAGTAAATAGTATTTACATCCGCTAGATGCGTAATAAAATGAACTCTTTGTCTTTGAACTCCTTTGAGAACCTCTACTGGTAAGTAGCTGCATAAAACTTGTGCGTATAACGTTGTTGTTGTTGTTCATTTGTTGGAACACGGTCCAACATTTGCTCGGCATACGTAGAGAACGATGCTTTAAAGGAAAGCCCTTAACATTTACACAATATATATGACATATATTACATGAGGCCCTGCCAGGGGGGGATCCCGTGTCGCTTGTCTGAATTTAAAAATGTCCCGTGTCGCTGTTTTATCGCACTTCACGTCGCTGTCGGTAGTTGAATTGAAGGAAAATTGCTTGTCCTTGTCGCAATTTAAGTTTTTGCATTAGGGTTGTCGTTTGTCGCGGTTTTATTTTATTCGCTGTCGCTACTTTTTGGGCCATGTCGCTTGTCGGAATTTACCCTGGCAGGGCCTCTTACATGCCTTATTCCGTTCGCAGCTTCGGCGGCACTGACTGACCGCAAAATCCTAGCTTTTTGCAACATTTGCTATGAGCTGAATTACTGAACGAAGTATGACGACTGCAAAAAAATAAAGTTTTTAAGTTATTACTATCGAAATATCACCATACGCTGAAGCTGGCAAACCTTTTACCGTTGCTTGTACAGGTTCGCAATGGCAGATGAGCAAAATCAGCAACTGCCTGTGTCAGTTAAAGATGTTCAAGTCACTGGTGAGTGAATGAAATAAATGAACATTACAGCGGTACGCTACCAATGATCACGCGACCTTCAGACTAAAAAGTCTGGACGGAAATTTAAATTTTTAGGGGATTTCGATCATCTCCACCTCCTCTTCTGCTGCCATCCGCTTAAAAACTTGCTCGGTATCCAATTCCAAGAATATACAAAATCCTGTGTTCGAAACTTGCTGTTTAGTTAGCAAAATTATTCCGAAACCAGGAATAAAATAAGTGCAAAATTAATTTTGTTTGTGCGTGTAGATCTGCTAGATGACCGTTGAAATGCAGTTACAAATAGAAAAATAAGATTTCAAAGAATTCTTCAAGTGTGACTCATCTAATTAATTTGGTCATCAGGGATGTATTCTAATACAGAATGCTGAATGTATTCCCGAGTTTGGAGACGACTGAGTTCGGCAAAGACGGGAAGGTAATTGGCATCCACCAATAATCACGTAATACTCAAGTATTCGTCCAAACTGTTTGCCCTGAAGGTTGCGCGTGAATGATAATTAACTGCAGTGAAATGATGGCGCAAGGTTTGACGGACGGCGCCATAGGGAAAAGAATAAGAAATGATTTATTCAGGAGTTAAAGCGACAGCCAATAACATAAGCGAAACTGACCAATCAGTATAAATTTCCAGGGAGTACCGACTTTACTTGACTCTGAAGATGACTTCCGCTCAGCTTGTTGAAACGTCAGTCACCAACAATAGCTTTTTTCAGTGCCACTCTAGCCAGGACTATCACGCTTGACAAACTACCAATGTTTTTATTGCTGGAAACTGACTGAATGACAAGAGTAAACGATAGATTGATTGATTGATAAATTGACTTTCAGTTGATGCCGGATTAGAAATGCGCACCATCACCAAGCCTCCTCTTTCTAATGGCGGTAAGTGTTGCAGGTGCCTTACCATCTAAAGTTTCATATTAACAATCGCCTCACACACAGTGGACATTTAACTCATGACAATTATTGATAAAGATGAAATGTTTATTTGTCACGAGCATGGGACAAAGAAAGAAATCTGAGAAAGAATCCCACGCTCGTGACAAATGAACATTTCATCTTTATCGGCATTTATTCACCGAACTGAAAAATTTGCTATCTTCCCTTATTTATCAGGAAAATTATTGTTTACATTTGATTTTCTTTTCTTTTTTACCAGAAACTCTTCACGAAGAGCTAGACAAATCAAATAGAGAGAACGATGGGTGAGCATTAGAAAGTAGTTTTGCCAATCAGTTTCAGATTTGTATGGAAAGATATTACAAGATTTTTTTTCGGTTCTTTGCTTGCTTAGATTTGCCAAGGATAATAAAGGTTTCGATGAAGAGGAAGAAGGTACCAAAAATGTACTGTTTTCTAGTGAAATTAACTCTTAAAAAAACTGGACATGACAGCATAATACCATGTACCATTTATTTAAAAATTCAAAATTTAATGTTGAATTTTGTGAAAAGGATTGAAACGAATCAAGTATCGGCATTTGACAGTGGCAATTATAATGATATTAACCGTAATCCCGCACCTCCCACAGACCTCTATTTTAATTGGTCTCTACAAACTCTGACCTGCTATTTTCTTTAAAGATTAGGAAGGGGATGGGGGCATTGTTTTTGTCCTTTGGACAATTAAACGACGGCCCAATAATTATAATATTAATAATAATAAGTTAAGCTCAAGAAGTGATGCATCCTTAAAGTGGACTTCGCTTTGACTGCGCTCACCTGTTTTCGTTTCGTACAGCCTTAAGAAAGAGATGCAGTAATCTATTTCTAAGCATATGAAAGGGGTGCCTTTTCTGTCAAAAATGGTATATGAAAGGGTAAGGTTTTGGACCTCGGGACGAACTCTCCCCAGATAAAATAATTCTGTCCCCTCCGGGGGGAGCTCGATCGCCATAGAGATTTTAGCTATCTATTTTTTCTGACTTTATGACATCTTCACTTAACCGTCTTATTAACAGGAAATTCTGACGTAAAGGAAGATGACTCGAAACATCATCGGGACACGTAAGTAAAAAAATCAAGAAGGAATCGGAAACTTATGTGTCAATGTCTTTTTTAAAATGTTTTTCTTGTTTTTATCTATCCAACGGCTTGCAGCTTTGTTCTGGACAACCGAGGTTTTGAACTTAATGACAGTGGTGAGTAAAAAGATTAGTTTTTATCGTCTACCACAATTCTTTGGAAATCTGATGCTCTTACTTTGTCGAAAATGAACCACTATTTGGCAATTGGCTCGTGATTCAGAATCGCGTTACCCCCAACTACCGAATTGTCGATAGAAACTAAGAGGGCTCACCTTTTGGTCACAAGCACGAGCGGCGAAGCCGCGCAAACGAGCAGACGAGCCACAGGTGAACCTGCTCGCCGGCGCACGTTTCCGTTTCGTAAACGGTCGGTGCCATTTTAGCGACACTTAGAAATTTTTTCACAGTCATCAAATTTTTTTTCTACTAAAAAGAAAAATGAAAATTGTACGTCAGCACCCAGAATCGAACCTGGAACCTCTGACATGCTAGCATCCCTCTCTCACCACTACACCACCACGGAAATGAGCGCCGGCGAGGCTCATTTCCGTTTCGTAAACGGTCGATGCCATTATTGGTAACCAAGCTTTTCGGAATGGAGAGTACCATATCTGCTCTAGTTTAGGCCTGGATAAGGTCGAAACTGTGCTTTGATTATTAGATGAAATTTGGCTTAGAGAAGACGATTATTAAATCTAAGTTAGATTCACTCTTAGGTTAGGGATAGGGATAAGGTCATCTATTATAGATGTAACAGTAAGAAAGTCACCTTATATAATTAAATTTTTCGGGAATTTGGCGGATCAACGTGGTGGTGTAGTGGTGAGAGAGAGAGACGCTAGCATGTCAGAGGTTCCAGGTTCGATTCTGGGTGCTGACGTACAATTTTCATTTTTCTTTTTAGTAGAAAAAAAATTTGACGACTGTGAAAAAATTTCTAAGTGTCGCTTAAATGGCACCGACCGTTTACGAAACGGAAACGTGCCTCGCCGGCTGAGCAAACACCAGTTGTTTCAGCCGCCTAACCAAGTTACTGATCTATTAAGCATAAATATTAAAGTTTCTTGAATATTTTTTGGTAATGAAACATAGAAACCTTGATGAGTAATTTCTTAGATATTGATTTTGTTATAAGACTTAACGATAAAAAGTCACGACGTTTCGACCTCTCCGAGGTCATTTTCAAGTGCGAGTAAAAATATAAAAATTAGCATAAATATATTGAAATAGTAAAATCAGGCAAAAATGTCACGAACGCTGAAATGCGATAAAGTATGTAAATATGTAAAACTAAGTGACAAAATATTAATGAAGTTAAAAGTTTAAAAAGACTAAAAATACAACGGAAACAATAATTGTTTCCGTTTTATTTTTAGTCTTTTTAAACTTTTAACTTCAAAGACTAAAAATAAAACGGAAACAATTATTGTTTCCGTTGTATTTTTAGTCTTTTTAAACTTTTAACTTCATTAATATTTTGTCACTTATTTTTACATATTTACATATTTTATCAGTTCAGCGTTCGTGACATTTTTGCCTGATTTTACTATTTCAATCACCTTGTCAATATGAAATCGCACTTAAACTCCTGCGACGAACGTGTATCGATCGATAGCCAATGCCCATAATCCAACCGGATTGCGAAATATCATTGAGTTATGGTGACAGAAGTGGTTAAGCCTGGTTTAAACGTCGCATTTTACATGCGCCGAATACACAAATTCAAATGCCGAAAAAAATCGGCATTTGGTTTTAAACGTCGCATTGAATTGCTGAGCGTTCGATCCCAAATATAAAAACCCAAAATTATCCGTCGTGGTTCAGGTTGTCCACAATACCCAAAATCTGGTCATTTCACGTTGTTGTTCCGCAAAGAACGGCTATGAACGGCAATGAAACTGGAACAGTCGAATATTCGACTGAACTTGTATTTAATTCAAATACGCCGAATTTAATTGTTTTAAACGTCGCATTTTACATGCACTTAATTCGGCAATTTGATTCGGCGCATGTAAAATGAGTACTCAGGGAATAGAAACGCTGAATTGAAATATATCTGGTGATCATTTAGATCTCTTCTAATTTATTTAAACTGAAGTATTTTCTTTAAGATAGGGAAGGAAATGAAGAATACTTGATGAAAAAGCTATTATCCAAGAAGAACTCTTTTGATACTATTGAGAAGAAAATCACACCAAAGGCTCTTACAAAGTGTGTCTCCAATTCCTTGTTAATGGGGATGAAGGTATTGTCGGCGTATGCAATAAATAGATTAAACACACAGATGGTTCCCTACTTTTGTGACAAAACTGTTTACCTACAACAGTCGTGATAATTAGAACATATTTGCAATTTTGTTGACACAAATTAAGGCAATCGTTATCGTGACAGTGGTTACGATTCTATTTCTCCTTTAACTCCTGAGTCACGGTCTCTCGTGTACGTCTGATATATTACCCCACGCTGGATTAGTGCCATGCATGCTCAGATATTTTGCACCCACTAATTTGCTTTAACGAGGGTAGCAAAGGGTGGGGGCAGGAGTTTCGTGATCCCGTTTTACGGACAAAGTTTAACCAAATTCACGTGTCACTTATGCTTAAAACAGCAGAATTCACGAATCGCGTGTCGTTTCCAGCTATTTTCACGCGCCGCGGTCGAATTTTTGCCCTATTTTCTTGCGTCACGGTCAAAGTTTTGCCCTTTTCACATGCCACGCATAAACTCTTTGCTACCCTCTTTAACATCAAGTTAAGGTTGTCGGGAAAAGATCAAAAATGTGTTAAAATTTAACCTTGTCTACGTGCAAGTTTGATTCGCAATTTCTGACCAATAGGTGAACTACTCCCTTCGTAACTTGGCAAAAAGTAAAGGATCCGAAGGAGAGATGTTTCATAAGCTTGCCAACTCTGTGGAGGATTTCACTACTCGTCTGCTTGATCCGATGCAGTCTGACCAATATCAACGAGAGGGCTTTGGTTATTTTATTCTAGACGATATTTTGGACGACGCCATTGATTTGGAACAGAAAAAGGTATGTGGTGTCCAATGTAAAATTCACCAATTAAACCATACGATTAACGTATTCCTGAAGATAGATAGTGATGGGATCTGGGATGATTCGGGAAGCATTCTTTCAAATATCTCGGGCTCCCCTCACATATGGTCTAGATTCAGAGATGAAGACGAGGAAACCACACAGTGGCCTCTTTCACTAACAATAACAGAACTTAAATGACCGATCATGACAGTTATGTACGCAACTTCAGCAGTTGCGAGAAGGAAGCTTAAAAAATTGATACTGTTGACACTCAAATGTATTTACTTGTACTGTAAGTAATGTAACTGTAATGTAAGTAATTGTACTGTAATGATTTTCTTTGGACTGTAATCATTTTTTAATGATTTTTGTAATGATTTTCTCTGTGCTTTAATAAAAAAAAACACTTGTGAAAACGGTTTTTTTTACATGCCTTTATCATTTTATCATAACATTTTTTCTTTTAGTTTTTTACCCATCCAGTTGTTCATTCAGAGATGAATCGTAAATGGCGCGGTCGATTTTTAATGAAGAAAAACTTAGGAAAGTGGACATGGTTTTTTCTACACATCTGGTGTCTTTTTGACATGGTTTTCGCTCCAATCACGTTTTACTTTGTGTCATACATGGAGGTGTATTCTCTTTTCGCAGGTAAATAATTTATGGACAAATGCCAAGCTTGCTTTTATGCAAGAGCTGTTACGTAATCTATGCGAGAATGACAGGCTTTAATAATCTGAAAAAAATTCATTTTGATAAGTTTATTGTAAACCACAATAACTGACAAACTATATACAACGCCAATGTACTAATATAATATCAGTAAATAGGGAAAGTGGATACTTTTTTGTGTGTTTTGATGCTATTTACCAGTTATGGGACCCGTACCTTGTACTATAACTGTGATCACACATAATCCTTCAAAAGTTTATTCCCGTCGGGGACTCAGATTTTTTTTTTGTTTGTCCCACGCTTATGACAAATGAACATATCGTCTTTAACAAAGTTTCGTTGTTTCAAAATTTTGATATTGTCGAATTTTGCGCGTGAAATCATCATCTTGCGAACATCACCTTGAGGAGTTGCTCATTTCAATGACACCTGTCACACCATGAATGTTAGAAATATGTTTGGAAGGTTTATTGTTTCGTTACCTATCAGGCCCCGGTTGTTCAAAAGGTGGATAACGCTATCCACTGGATAAATCGCTATCCAATGGATAAGTGTCGATAAAACAAACAACGCTATCCACTGGAGGCCAGAAGTAAGATAAAACTATAAGAATAGCAGCAAATAACACGATTGATTCACCTGAATGTTTCCAAGCAATTTACTCTCTCTGTATACAATTGTTAAGTTATTTTCTTTTTTAGAGCATCTGCATGAGTAAATAATGCCTGTGAACGATGTTTTTATTAATTCATGCCATGAATATAAGGAGGAATTTAATATATGAACATTCTATCTCACTGACAGCTTATTATCTGAAATACTTGAAGACGCCTTACTTCATATTTGTACGTGACGCGCTGAGCTACCTCGCTCTCGTTCTTCTTCACTATGCCTTCTGCCTAGCGCCGTCAAGCCTAGCGTTCAGCGGTTTAGAGTGGAGCATATTAATTTTCTTTATGGGTCGCTTTCTGGTGGAGTATGGACAGATCCGTCTGACTGTTAAACGGATAAACGAAAGAAGAAAGAGCGGAAACGACGAAACTGATTCAAATGTCCTCCAGAAAGCACTTAGCAGCTATATCAGGTGAATATTTCCATTGCGATTTCCATTGCGATAACCTGCGAGGGCGGTGGGGAAGACAAACCTGATTTGCGTTCATAGCGATTGGTGAAACTGCATGTGCATCCACTTTGGGCAAACTGTTTTACAGCTAAGGTATTTCTAATTATTATATGGCCATGTCTCACAAGAACTGGGAACTACCGAATTGGCGAATTTGATTGGCTAAAATCGATAGATTTTTCCCATCTAGACCGGTACAGTTATAACGCACATTTGCGGCGAGAAAGTTACTGCTAAGAATACTAAATGAAAGAGCCAAAAACTGGTCGAGAAAAAATGAAGAAAAGGAGCAAAACTTTGGCAAATTTAACTTTAGCTCAGGCATGCAGTCAAAACACCAGCTGGAGGCGAAATCATGAAGTTTTTGTAAGGCCAGAAGCCGAAAAGCATCCCAACACGACTAAAAATGACTCAAACTGATGCCTGCAAGAATATTTCGTCAGACAATGAGAGAGGCTAGAGAAATTGAAACATGCCTGAGAGTGAGCTTGTCCCTTCCTCTGTCCAAATTATCAAATTTTCCCTTTCCGTCCACAAGCAAAAGTCTAATTTTTTTGTTTACCTTTGATTCACTTCAGCGACCGCTGGAACAAGTTGGACGTGATCAGTGTACTTACTTACTTGGTAATATTCACACTGAGGCTTACAACGTGGCTAATAACTGAATCAGTGGAAAACAACCGAGCTGTGCTTATCGCAAGCTACCTATACAGCTTCAACACCTTATGCCTAACTCTCAGAATTTTTGGTCACGTGGTAGAGACATTCAAAGGCATTGGTACAATCCAGATTGCTTTGTTTAACATTCTGCGGGATGTTTTTTCGATAATGTGGCAGTTTACAGCAGTTGTTTTGGCCTTTTCTGTTGCTATAACTAAAATATACATGGCAGAGCAATCATTCCATGCAAGTAAAAGCAATCTGTAAGTATACGATACTCGTATTAAGGTGGTGGCAAACGAGGACACAATGTTGCGGACACATTGTTGCGGACACAAATGTTTCCCCGTTTGCCCGTGCGCGCAACATTTGTTGCGGACACAAACTTTGTGTCTGAGACACAAGAAATGTTTCTGATTTTTGTCAGAAACATTTTGTATCCGCGGCACAGACACAAGACAAACACGTGTTTTGTGTCCCGCTTGTTTGTCCACCCAAGAAACATCATGAGCAACAATGTGTCCGCAACAATGTGTCCTCGTCGTTTGTCACCACCTATAAAATATAAACTACGTATTTATTATATTATTGAATACATTCAGCTCGGCTGAAAACATTCTTCGCATCATACAAATATTTCATGCTATCGATCGATTTTTTTAAACGAAAAACCGAATCTTTAAATGCATAATTGAAGAAAACGGTATTTAAGAAGTTTGCCATATATCAATAGACTCTCCTTTTTGGTGTACCACAGCTGTACACCAATAAGGCGGAGTCTCCATTTACGCCACTTGCATCTCTGATACTTAACTACTCTTCCGTTTCCAATTTCAGTGCCTGCAAAACATCCGGACCATCATGGTAAGTCTAAGCACTTCTTGGTTGATAGGTTTAATTTTCCTTTATAGTGAAAACCGTTACATGATTTGTTACTTTTAGTGAAAACGGTTTCTCGACCTCATTAACAATTCGTCATGCTAAAACAAAGAAAATCATAATCGTGAAGGAGGTTTGGATACCAAGTCTTAATTAGCGTAGATTTTTTACGATTTTATTTCTCCGTTTACTCCTTAGTTTTTGTTTCGATTGAGAAGATATAACAAACACTCGAGACAGTGTTTCATCGGCTATCCAAACACCTCGAATTTCGTCAAAAATACTCCACTGCGCGTCGTATTTTCAACTCTCTCCTCGGTGTTTGGATATCCCGATGAAACACTGTCTCTCGTGTTTGATATTTTACGCCAAACGGACTAGGCAATCATAAAATAGTCCCCAGCTATGTGAAAAGAAGTGTTAATTGATTGGCTGCAAATATTAATGATACCACTTATTACTGGTGATATTTTTCAGTTGGTGGGAGATTCTTACTCACCTGAGCTGGTCTCTGCTGGAGGTAGAACAAGACTTCAATCCTTTGAACTCAGTTGACAGTCCGTCAGTAACTCTTGCTAAGATGTTCTACGCTTTATTTCCCTTCATTGGAGTCATTCTTCTCATTAACATGTTGATAGCCTTGCTATCCAACACTTACAAGCGAGTGGAAGTAAGTCATTACGGTAATTTCGTTAATTTTTTTTGTAAAATGAGCCGCCTTATTTCCGATTTGATGTAGTCCTATGCAGCGGTCACACGCAACGCCACCTCCGAGTGTGAAACGTTACAACAGCAAGCCTAGATACGTGACGAAAACATTCTTCTTACAACTATCCTGCTTTATGTGTTTTCTTGTTAACAACCATTTATAAGCCCAACCCTTTTCTCCAATATATAACACCCCTCTTCACCCCGTCGAATAATCCCCCCTTCCTAGAACAAAAGCCTTTTAAGCCAAATAGCTCAAGCTCAACGTAAAATTTTGAAACCTTACTACTGTCTTAAGGTACGCGAAAATTGGAATGGGTTATTTTGAATCCCTATTTCCTTCATTATTTTTTCTCTTTTAAGGACAACGCGTTGAAGGAGTGGTCATACAAAAAAGCTGTTACTATCCAGACCTATGAATCCTACAATCCAATACATGCACCTCTTAATATCATATCAGAGTTTTTTCTGCTACATTGGTGGAATAAAAAGAAGGAAAGAAAAGAAAGGAAAAGAAGCACCCGACCTCATGCTGTGAGAGTAAAGCTGGTAATTCTGAAAAACACTTGCTTTGTGTGATTGTTATATACAAACTTATGCCAACAATGCTGTAGCCTATAACATCTCATAAAAAGGAAATCAGTCAGTCAGTCAGTCAGTCCGTCAGTCAGTCAGTCAGTTGGTCGGTCGGTCGGTCGGTCGGTCGGTCGGTCTTCCCGGTGGCCAGTCGATCGGTATATTTATTTGTTTATTTTATTATTAATAAATTGCTGCAATCTAAATTTGTTTTTTCAATTTTTAGTCTAAGACGCTTTTTCAACACCTTGAGGCAAAATATTTTGCAAAGCACGGAAATTTGTTTCCAGTGACAGGTAAAATTATAATAATTTATGGTTAACTGCCTTATGTAAACAGGTAAACCGAATTAGTAAAAACCAGCTAGTGATTCAATGCTCACTTATTATTCTACTGCATTTTTCTTGTTGTTACGTGATTGTATTCATCTCCACGGCCGGGTACCACAGGGGAAAACGCTCTCATTTTCTCTTCTGTTTATATGGTCAAATGACACTATTGTGGATAAGCACTAGACTTTGTGAATAGTAATAAATAACAGTGGCATTCTTTTCCTCAATATTTTTTTGCAGACGAAAAGAAACTTGACGAAGTGTATCTAGAAACAGAAAAAAACAGACAAATGCTCAGTCAGATTCTTCTGAGAACTGGCGTCAACAGCTACGATCAAAGTGTCCAAGGAACTGACTCACAGGTTAAAAAACATGATTTCATTTCTGAAATAGTTTTTAGGGAGGAAAATATTAAAACAGTTTTTAGAGAGGAAAGTATTAAAACTTTGAACGAGCTTCCATGTCTTCACCAAAGATTATCAGAATTCGTTAAACATGCACGGCTTTTAAGGCATTGACCAGTAACACTTCAAACTAGTAAGACAATGTTTCATCACATTTCCAAACAGAATTTGAAGATACGGCCCGCATCAGAGTATTCTTGACGAAATTCGAGGTTTTTGTGAAAATGTGACGTAACGCTGCCTCGAGTGTTTGAAATATCTTCTCAATCGAAGCGTAAACTAAGGAGAAAACGGAAAAATAAAATCGTAAAAATCTATGCTGATGTATAGCTTCACATATCCAAGCCACTGCCATTGCTTTAATAAAATGAATTGTTAATTGAATGAATGTTAACTGAACGAGTTTGGGAAACATAAATAACAAGCCTAGATACAACTACAATTTATTTCAATTAACGTTGTCAGATCAAAGCATCAAGCTAACGCGACAAGACCGAAAGATATTATGGGTTTAGATGTAGACTACTGCTGCATACGATGAATACTGTAATGGTGAAAAAATAAAGAATGATGGTAAATTTTAAGCGCGGTAATGAAATATTAAAGATGAAATAATATACAGGTCGTGATCGTATGTAATCTACACATGAATGAAAAAATGAATGGATGAAAAATGAAATTTCAGTCATGAAATTGACTGTGATGCGGCTAATCTGCAAATAATCTTAAACATTGTTTTTTCTTCTAGGAGTGGGACGTGGTTAGTGGTATAAACGCAAATGGCAATGTTTTGACTTGTGAAGGAGTCGAAGATTACAAAACAGAGGCGGATCCGGATAAATGGGTGTTTGGTGCACGATACAGTCATCCATTGTGTCCAGAGTTTCCTTATTTCGAGGTGAAAATTATTGTCTACGATCCTGATTAAGTTGCTCATTATCGTCTAGTGCAGCTCCGGTTCCTAACCTGACACGGCTAGCAGTATTTCTGGATGCAATGCCAATCCATGTCTTTCTCAGGTTTGCCTCACTTCAAAAAGCCGGTAGCGTTTAAGGTGGCTCGACTGGGTTTTTTAGGGGCAACACCGCTCAAGTTTGAGAACTAACCAGACTGTCATTAACAATGCCATCGAAAAACGATCACCACAGCTGAATTAGGTAAAGATGAAAATTTGTTATGACCAGTGTTATTTTGACATTGGAGTTGTCATAGCAACGCAATGACGTCATCACGTTTATCAATTTCGTTCGTATTGCTCGGCACCAGGAGATTTTTTCGGAAATCGCTCAAGGGAGCATGTACCTCCTATACCTGCCTCAATGTTGGCAAAGTTTGAACAAATTCTGTGAGAGCGTTATCGAAATTTTTGGGGATGAAGTTTCGAGGGTCATAAATACAGTAAAAAACATACTATTGAGATAATAGGGTAATATCTGAAGAACACGACGTGCTTTGGGAATGCAGTTTCATCTCATAGTAGTTTGATGCCATTTAAAATTGTGTATAGAAAATTATGGGGATCGCCACGACCGATTGCGAAAAAAAGCGGATTTGATGAGCGTGCATTCAGGTGCTCTTGTTGCCACTTTTGTAAATAATTTGGCCTACACCTACAAATGTGATAATTATTTGGAAACCGCTCGATGAATTTTTTTAGAAACTTGTCAATCTCGAGGTTTGTCATCAGTTTATATGGCCTGCAAGTTTCAAGGTCATTGAAAACACATAAGGCAATAAAATCGGGGCTCCAATGTAATACTTTTTTCTCCCAGATTTTGTGTTTACAAGTGAGTGTCCTCATTATTCACGGGCATTGTATTCAACTTTCATTTTCACGTGCACAACTAAGCAAAAAATTCATTTGCATTTTATCAGTGAGTTTAGACTTTTTTCCTGATCTGTTGTTCTACACAAAAATAGCTTTTCGTTTCCTGGAGAAAGAGACCCTCGGCATTGCTGTATTACAGTCTAACGGCGTAACAAATATTATTACAGTTTTCAAGTCATATAAGCATGTTTCCCGAAAATTTTTAGAAAGCAATTGAGCGTTCTTGTTAAGGTGGCTCGACTGGGTTTTTTAGGGGCAACACCGCTCAAGTTTGAGAACTAACCAGACTGTTATTAACAATGCCATCGAAGAACGATCACAACAGCTGAATTAGGTAAAGATGAAAATTTGTTATGACCAGTGTTATTTTGACATCGGAGTTGTCATAGCAACGTAATAACGTCATCACGTTTATCAATTTCGTTCGTATTGCTCGGCACCAGGAGATTTTTTCGGAAATCGCTCAAGGGAGCATGTACCTCCTATACCTGCCTCAATGTTGGCAAAGTTTGAACAAATTCTGTGAGAGCGTTATCGAAATTTTTGGGGATGAAGTTTCGAGGGTTATAAATACAGCAAAAAACATACCATTGAGATAATAGGGTAATATCTGAAGAAAACCTCGCGCTTTGGGGATGCAGTTTCATCTCATAGTAGTTTGATGCCATTTAAAATTGTGTATAGAAAATTATGGGGATCGCCACGACCGATTGCGAAAAAACGGATTTGATGAGCGTGCATTCAGGTGCTCTTGTTGCCACTTTTGTAAATAATTTGGTCTACACCTACAAATGTGATAATTATTTGGAAACCACTCTATGAATTTTTTTAGAAACTTGTCAATCTCGAGGTTTGTCATCAGTTTATATGGCCTGCAAGTTTCAAGGTCATTGAAAACATTTAAGACAATAAAATCGGGGCTCCAATGTACTACTTTTCTCTCGCAGATTTTGTGTTTACAAGTGAGTGTCCTCATTATTCACGTGTATTGTTTTTTACTTTCATGTCCACGTGCACAACTCAGCAAAAAATTCATTTGCATTAAGTGGGAGGCGCGGTAACCTAATGTTTGGTGTGTTGAATTCTGGATCAAGAGGTCCTTGCTTGAGCTTGGCGATACATTTGCAGACTCCCTGTACTATATCACATGATATGCTGGGGAACTGCATATGTGATAAGAAAGATCGTAGAGAGTCGTTCTTTGTTAATAGACGGCCAAAAGTTATCACTGAACGTATGCTTGGTACATATTTTCAAAGCAGAAGAAGGAGATCCGTGTACGGTTTCGTTCAGGAGTTGATTATTATCAGGAAGAGCTAGAAAGCGAACGAACGAGCCTTAGAGCTCCGGAATCGACAAAGTATGTTTGGTTTTACAATCTAATGACTTGAGTATAACGTTCAATCTATCTCTTTATTGCAGCGATTAGATGGCTGAGTAATTATTTTCACATTCATCCTAGGTTTTGATTTTAGAAACTGGAATAATGAGGCGGTTGGGAATTGGCTTAGTGATAGAATCTTATAGCAAGTCTCTAATGCCTGGCTGGCGAGATGGAACTGTGGGATATCATATTGATCATGGTAAAGTCTTCGATGGAAGTCCCGCGGGAAAAGAAACGAAAGGTATTTATGAAAGTATTAATGTCTGAAAAAATAAACGTAACGTAGTCATTCTGTGATCACTTGAGAAGAATAGCCTGATTCCAGTTGTTCGGTAAGTGAGCATGAGCACGAAAAACTAGTGGAGAAAAGAACCGAGGGCTTGGGGCTGCTCCCCAACTAACCAAACGCCTGGAACAAGCTAGAGTTGAAAACTGTGGTCTTTGGAGAGGGCTCTCTATGAAAGGGTCAGGTAGTTTGCCCTGCCGAAAGTTGGACTCTACCTCTACTTATACTTGTAAGCCGCGCTTAACATTTTTTTAAACAAATCTTGTTTATTGTGAACGAACTAAAGCTAGAATTCAATATTAAAGCCACAATGACACAATACTAATACTACTTATAATTACACAATACTTACAATGCTTAGAATGTTTACAATTTAATGTTACTGACGATTTCACACCAACTACAATAACACATCACATCACTCGCTCTTGTCAAACTAAAGCGAAAAAAAAAAGCAAAACAAAATAGTGACGAAACTTACATTTTAGAAAGGACGACTGGCAATTACTTCAATTTGTATAGGGAAAGTTGCTACGGTTATTATTATTGCTGCGGTTATCTGCTGTACTGCATAAATCAACGAGGAAGTAAACTACTCTTTCCCGTTTTATGGCAGCGTAAAATGATATGCATTAGTTTTAGTCTGTTGTGCTCATTAACATAAGACCTTAATAACAAGACTAAGTACGTATATACTGTCTTAATATACAGGCTACGCAATGGCTTTCCGCGGAGATTTGATTCGCTGCACCGTCATGTTTAAAGATGCGAAGAAAGTCAACAATACTAAAGTTCGGGTTCCAGTGGTCTTCACACTTAATAACAAGAGAATAACTCCCGAAGGACAAGAAGATGAACTTTTTACTCATTACGATCCCAATGGCCCGGGACTCTTCCCGTACGTCGGCATGATGGATAAAGGATGCTCCGTGTTGGCCAAGGTAACATTGTAATTAGCTTTACAATAGCAACAGGGCGTTTGAGAATATTTTGTTTCCGTGTCTTTAGTATGACATAACGGTCAAATTAGAGTGGAATCAGCCTCGATAACTTGCAATGTATAATTATCTGACACAGTTTAGGCTCAGCTAGACAAATAACGCAATTCGACCCTTGAAACAAAATCAGCAAGCAATAAACACACAAGAAAGTAGTACAAATAAATGCTGTTATTGTTGTTAATTAGGTATTTTTGTTTTCGGCAACAGTATGTGTTCGCAAGACAAGTAACATGACTTTTACTCATAAATTTTGGTTAATTTTTGTCTCATTTCTACAGTTATTCTGGCTGATATAAAATTAATATTCTCAGATCTAAGTACACGACACACAGGCAGACTCCATTCATCTTAGTTGTTTAGCAAATAATAATAATAATATAATTGACTTATATTGCGCAATTATCAATATAAAATTTTCAGCTGCGCAAACGTGCGCAAACGTGCATGGCTTTTCTATATTGCCTTTTTGCCAGGTCTCTTGAGTATCGTAATGTCTTTATCAATGCTTAACCAAGCCAGGCATGGCAGGAATGTTTCAGGGTTTTGGGCATTCAACATGTACCTACCAGTAACAAGATAATGCGCCATAATCCAGAACCCCAAATTAAATTTTCACTTTCTTCTTTCCCACTCAGTGAATTTTACACCTAGTTTCACTTGTTGCAACCCTTGTTAACATGTTTTATCATACTTTAGGCGCGTTCGTTTGGAATCAATCCGGAATAAGAATAATAGCGACGCGCACAATTACTAAAAATAGATTTGTCAGCGTGAGATCCCATGACACCCCCCGCACAGAGTCAGACAAACACTGCGATCAAAACAAAGCAAATGTATGAGCGAGTGCCGCGGTTGTGAACCTAGAAGCGAAAATTTTAGTCAATTCTTCGGTTTATCGTTCTAGAAATAAGAGAAATGGTGGGCACTAAACCATGCTGTTGGGGTGAGTGCAAGACAGACTCAAGATATCCAGAAAAATGGCCGGAATCGCTAAAAGAGTTGGAGAATTCGGGGCAGAAAGTATTCATACCATTCCCGAGGCCGGTCACGTACTCTAGACAAGAAAAAGAGTCGAGAAAGGACATATTCGTGGCTTAGACTTTCGTTTGATAGACTTGAATAATGGTAGATAACAGACAGTGTTGTAGCTTTAGTAAGTGCAAAACAGATTCTAGGTATCGAGAAAATAATCTAAAATTAATAAGTTATTCGAGGATCCGGCAACGACGTCCCACTACAAAGTTACTCAGGATGCCGTAAAATTTTAGCGGAGGATAGCGACTTACTAGAAGAATACAGAAAAAGGGATTGCGAATAATACTACATGTCTGTTTGCTTCATTCAGGCCCTAGAATGAACATCGATTGCCTGAAATTCCCGAATTTGACGGCACAAGCGCGAGGGGCCATCTGTTGCGGCGAATGATAGAGATAGAGTGCGAAAATATTACGCTACTCAGACGCCTTCATAATGATAAAATCAGTTAAATCGTTGCAGTTTGAAGGACTTTGATTTTAATAAAGCTGTTTTCATTCCCATAATTGTAATAGACTGCAGCTATTGATGCCCGGGTTCGATGTTTCTTATACTTACCGCGGCAACTTGTGAAAATTGACCTCTCGGGTCAAGGCAGCACGAGCGCTTCTTTGTTTAATTTTAGCTTAGTGCAGCTTAGTTCAAAACCTTGCTCAGCTCTGTTGTGGTGCACAAATGGACCTGTTAGGACTGCGTGAATGTTCTGAATTTCTCGTACAATTTTTTTTCCTATGAGTATAATTTGGCAGGGCCTACATGCAATTAAATGCCGAAATGTGTAGACATCCGCTCTGTCCGACAAACGGTGTGACGCTGTTTATTAATTGTTATTAATTTATTAATTTTATTCGCTTTAGATGTGTGCTACGAAAAGGGAAGAATACCATCCAGATTTGAAAACTAGTCTTGCCAATATTTACCAAGAACATCAAGATCTGAAAGCTGACCTTGCAGAAGTTTGCCAAGAAGTTAAACAAATGAAGGAATGCCTAGAAGAAAACAAGAAGACACTAGAGGCTTTGCTAGCCAAGTTGAATGGCACAGACGATACCCAGTTGTAAAACTGGGTCCAGTATAAAAGAACTCACAGTGATTGGTGTTCCATACTTTCCATGTACATGTCTCCAAGTTTAAAAGTAGTCCAATTACTGAGAACGAATGAATGAATGAATGAAATACTTTATTATAGTTGAGTTGACCTTGTTTATTCACTCATTCTTTGTCGTTGCTTTTTTAATTTGTGTACACCACCTTAAAGTGCCTATGGAGTGATTTTTTTTGTGTTTAGTTTTAAAATTTACCTTGTAAAATTCGCGATTCCAAAGTTCGGGACGACTGGCGGTAAAAGTAACGATTTTACAAGCCTTCAAATTTGAGCCATTTTGCCCTCAAAAATGGTATTTGAATCGCGCGGTCAAAATACCACTTGACAACAACCTCTGACGTAATTTTGGTGCCAAAAATCATTCTTTAGTTTCTTTTCCTCGAGATTGCTGGATCTTTCTGACAAATCGCTTACTTCTGAATTGCTCGACAGGTTTCTCACATAAACACTAATCGCTGACAAAAAACTTTGATCTAGCAAACAAAAGTTTGGCACCAAAGTGATGTCGCGGCGTGGTAATTTTGGATTAACTCGACCCGCTCCCCTGACCATTTCGGGGGGCAAAATGCTCAACTTTGAAGGCTAATAAAATCGTTACTTTTAACTCCAGACTTCTCAAACTTTGGAATTGCGTATTTCACAAAGTAAATTTTAAAACTAAAAACATAGGCACTTTAGTCGTATATTGTTATATTCGTCCGACTGCAGCTGCAGATGCTATGGTAGCTATCAAAGTAAGTCAGGCACCTTGTCGCAGCTGCTCAAAAAGGGGACTGGATGATAGTTCTATAATAATAAATAATAACTAAATATTTATATAGCGCCTATCCATGCCTGCTCTAGGCGCTTTACAATAATGATAAAAAAAGATTTCTGTGAATCTATCCAGAATTAGTGAGAAATTGGTTATGAATTCTAAAGTTTTAGGTGTTTCAGATAAGATACTTATGATATAAACTATTAAAATAGTCAGTAGTAGTATTACTTTTACATTATAGGATGATATTTTTCCAATTTACACTTTGTAAGTAAATTGTTAGTTTACGACAATTATATTTTATCAATCACATTTCTTCGCATCATTGTTTTTCTTTCATTCATTTTAACCGATTTCCAACCAGCAGCATTATATTTCGGGGTGGGGGGAGGGGAGGGTACGGAAGAAGGGGAAGAAGGGGGAGGGGATCGGAGAAGGGGGGTATTTGTCACTAGAAAGACCACTGCACTCCGGCACCTTTATTGGAAATAATAAAATACCGAAATACAAATTTGTGTTAGAATAAATCTCTTGAGAGGTGACACTTGCATAGAGGAGTGACGGGAAATAAGAGGTTGACAACTATTGGGTTATTCTAAAAGCCATTTTCGAAAATGGCCAGTTGGATACTATGTGAAGTGACTTTGTTAATCATAAAAAAAGAACGTAAGACATATTTTTGAGATAAGGCCATTGATAGCTTAATGTAGATTTTTTTTGTGGTGGTTTGAACGTTTAAAAATTCAGAAGATTTATATAAAATTTTTGTCGAATGGCAAGCTTTGTCATCAGACATAACCCCTTAAATCTCGCATTAATGGCCTTAATGTTTACAATCTCACGCTCTTTCCATTTTTGGCGACTTTGCTCCACGATCATGATTGACAAGATTATGGTAATGTACCGCAATGTATATGGTAGCTCAAAATCTATTGCGTCTGTGTTTAGCATGGCGCGATCACACACTTGCCGTGTTTTCAAGCTAACTTTTTGTTCATTTGGCCAATGAAAATAACAAATCAAGTAATAGCAGAAAATTATTTTCACTGGCGGCTTAAATGTACCTTTTGATCGAAAGAAGATACCAGGGGAACGGTTCAGGTAATAATGTTGAGACAAACCTGTTCCAATATTGTTGTTTATTGTAGATGCTAACTATTGACCAGTCAATCGATATTTGAATACACAACTTGACGGCTTTATACAGCAGCAGCCAACCTGAAATAATGTTTTCATATTTAGCCTGCTCGTACAAAATAAAATTTCTCATTTGACTTCTGGAAGCAAATGTGGCGACAAGAAGGAAGTGAAAAAAAAACAACCAAACAAAGAAACAAACAGAAAAAATTTGTAGCATCTGCAGAAATATAGCAAACAAATCTGTAAAATCGCCTTTTATCTGCAGCAGATGTGTTTAAAGAAGATTTTAAATTATTTTCCTATGCTAATTCAATGTACCCAGTGTCGCGAGTCTGATTCATCATATCACCGTTGATTCTGAAAAATAAAAACTAGAAGTGAGGCTTTATTATCTATTATGCCCTATAAATTGAATTACCTTTCAATGTAACACGAAATGACTATGAGGGAGATTTATACCCAAATACAAGGCAAAGTTTGCAATCAATGAAATACCTCAAAACTGAATTTATGCAGCAGTGCAGGTGACAGACAATGCGTTTTATAAATTTTGATTTTACTAAATTGCGTCATACCGTAAGAGAACATCATGGTGTGGCGGCTTTACGTTCTTACGCTGTTTGTGGCGCTCGCTGTTTCCGAAAATCCTGAAGGTAAGTCTTATTTTTTAGCTTGGTTTTTGCTAAGAGTGGAAAACGTCCTGTTAGGATAAGCTCCTTGTATAGTATGCCAGTGTTGTCACACCCAACAAATTGGGATTATTCTCTGTTTTATTGTTTCTTGAAAAATTATGAATTTTCAATTGAGATGAGAAGAATTTTTTCTAACTCTCTGACCGTAAATAGGGAGTTTGGAATTCATAAGAGTGGTTGCAAATAAAATTTAACTTCCAAACACTATTGAAAGTCAATGATTGATATTTTCGTGTGAACAAAAGCAAGGGACATGCACGTTAACGGGGTGGTCGTAAGACTGGTTTCGTGTACATTTTGTTCGTGTAGGTATTTTGCATTTGTCAAATGTGTATTTTCTTTCTTCCAGAGAATGCAGGCCTTGATGACCCGGATCTGTTTGAAGGAGACATGATCCTTACAACTGAACAGCGCATGGCGGCCGAGATGGGACTGGATGTAGATAATCCATTTGGAAGAGGCTCAACTGAAGGCAGACAGTGGCCTGGGGGCTTGGTGCCTTACGTCATAGACTCTGAACTTGGTAATTGTTGGTGGTTATGTTAGTCACTGTTTAACTAAAAACTTTCTGACAAATGAAAATCGTAGATTTTTGGCTGTATAGTGGGCTGCTATCTTTTGGCTAGCTACAGATTAGTAACAAGAGATACTGAAATTAAAGTCATCTTTTTAAAATTTTCCTGCATGTTAGATAGAGGGCCACGAAGGCATTACTCCAGCGCTTAGGTTAACTGTCAAGTGTTACCTTCTCACAATATAGCCTTTACTTTAGTTTATCTACTTACCTTTGTTCAGAAAGGCGTCCACGCCGGGGTGCTCAGTAACCTGTTCAGTTTGGATGCGTCATGCTGGCGAGACGAGAAATTGCTCAATACAGAAAGTATTTCCATATTAGCCTGCGTAGGAAGCGTTCCCGTTCGAGCGAAGCGCTGTCTCGCCCCAATTTTCGCGCGACCAGAATCTTCGCTCGCACGCGTCACATGGCACTTCGCTCGCCCGGGAACGCTTGCTACGCAGGCTATTTCCATGAAATGAGTGGCCGTGGTTGTTTTAAAACTGACTGGGTTATTTCGTTGTGGAATGCTGTCTAAATATAACATTCCTAGTGAAGCGTGCAATGCCTGAAAGTTCTGAAATCCGGAGCTGAGCAATGTTTTAAATATTTTATCATTTTTGGACAAGAACACGTCGGTAAAGTATGTTCAAGTATCCAAATATGGCAATATTAATACTGACTTCTTGTTCTGTTATGCTAAACAAAGTATTGTATATTTGCAACTTGTTTTGTCCCCAGCCCGTTATCCTAAAGCCATGGCAGCGGTTAATGAAGCAATTTCCGAATGGACGAGCAAAACTTGCATCAGATTCAAGAAAAGGACAAATGAATTAGCTTTTGTAAACTTCAGAGGAGGTGGTTTTAGCAGGTAAGCATTAGCGTATTCGTGAGGAGAACTTTTGCATTAAAAAAAATTGAAAATAATAATAATAATAATAAAAAAATGGAAAAGCTGTGCCATATATCCTACAACTATCAGAAAATTAGTTATAGGATTTTTTTCCCAGGGACGCTGAAAAACTCAAACGTTTGTGTTACAAGGTTTTTTTTTTTTTCAAAAAGTCTGCCCCCTCTCCCCGTAGTTCCGGCTTCGTTGTGTCTTAGTGCGGTATGTCGAGCAGTGTTTAACCCGGCTTTTTAAACTCATGCTCAAGTTCACAATTCACTTAAAAACAAGGCTTGTAAATTAATACGTTGCGTAACCTTTTTCATGACTAAATCCTTACAAAAAAAACCCCTCATTTTTAAGGGGCCGGTAAGTTTTCTTTGTTGCGGTTGAATTTTACTCTTTAGTTGGTACAATCCGGCATTTTCCTTTGTTTTATATTCATTTTTCTAAACCCATGAAACAGGTATTACATTTTTACGGATTAACTGACCTCACTCTATCAATTAGCACAACAAAGGAAAATACCAAGTTATATGAAGGGTAAATCTGAACCACATCATACAGCTATATTAAAACCGCTGCAAATTTGAATTTTACGTCATTGACTTGTTACACAAAGTAATTTGGCACTTATTGTCGATTCTTAGATGTTCATCATACGGTGGAATAACTGGCAGCCAACAAGACATTGATATAATAGCAATATGATTACCTAATCAATGAAATAATAATATTATTATTATCATCAATTTAATAAGAACATTCATATTTTATTAATTATTATTATTATTATTGTTATTATTATTATTATTATTATTATTATTATTATTACTACTATTATTGTGTCAAGTCTAGCACAAGCGACTAGCGGAATTCCTGTCATTCAAGAAAGGCGAGAATTACTCGACTACGATGTCTTGGATAAGAACCAGAGTCTCATTTGCCATTCTGAGAAGCTTAAGGGGATCGCGTTCATTGAGGAGAGTAAATCTTGACTTAAAAGAGATGGACTTTGACATTGAAAGAGGACTTTTAGGACGCTAGATTTTAATATTCAATTATTACTACAATTTTATTATTCAATTATTATTACAATGTTGAAATCGTGGCAGATTTTATAAAGGAATTAGTGAAAAAAAATATTGAATATTGATAGTGATCGCTTTCTTATACTCCTATATAATATATTTGCTTTTTATTTAACGACTGTATTATAGAACCGTTTATTGTAAATAGTTATTATGTAGGTAAACTATTGAAATTTTTATTGAAACTATCTCATGGAAAAAACTTAAGGAAAAAACAAAATTTGTGTATTTTTTTCAACCAGATACACCTAAGATTCAAGTTTGTATGAAAAGTACTCAATAAAGATTATTGTTATTTATAAATTAAAAAAAATTATTATTATTACTATTATTATTCTCAGATGTTCGTCATACGTTGGACGAACAGGCACACAACAAGACATTCATCTTTCTCAAGGATGTTGGAAGATGGGAATTGTAGCTCATGAAATTGGTCAGTGCTGGCTGATTTTGTTTCAATACAATAACGAAAAATTATATATAAAGATTCAAATCCGATTTGAAAACCTCAATTTTAATAAAGCGAGGAAATATTTCATTATTCTATTATTAATCACATTCACTGATCCCCTGTTTTTGTCATATCCCATATAGAACCAGGACAACTTCTGCGCAAAGTCTTTTTTTTCTTTATTTATTTTTTATTTGCAGTTATGACACACAGACGTTGCTTACAGTTATTACAATCCTTGTTGCCCGATTGTCTGCACTGTTTACAATATTTACTTACTTAATTAAATTATTTTACATTAACGCGGTAAGAAAAGAATAATAAAAAGATACATTAGCTTTTCTTTTGCTGATTTTTGTTCACGAAAGTTTTTTTAAAAAATGATAAATTACTGGAGAAGGCATTATTTTGTATCATTTAAGGTTTGCTGTTTTCTATTTTGTATTTGAGTAAGATTTTATTTATGACATCCCTTATGATGATTGGTTTGTCGTGTAATTATTTACAGTTGTAAGTGTAGTATCGCATGATAGCATTGTATAATTGCATTTCCTTGCTAACTCTGTATTGTATGAACACTCAGTGAGGCCAAAGAGTTTTTCTTCACTAGATGGATTGAGCTGTGAGTTATTTGATGTGTTAAACTACTTCATAACCTCCGTTTCGAAGGAATTTCCGAAATGGCAATCTTTGAATGAGTAGTCAATGGAGTCTTTTTCTCCACAGTATAGGCAGTCGTCATCGGTTTGATACCAAAGCGGAATAGCTACTTTTTAGTAACTACAATACGATGGATTAGCTTAAATTGAAATTCCCTTAATTTGGTTTCCGTACAAAGATTTTAGAGGGAGGTGAATGCTTTTTTCCAGGAAAAATGCGCAAAGTGTTTTATTAAGATTCAATTTTAATTTTTACTGTTTTCAATTGCAAGGTCACGCTCTGGGCTTCTACCACGAGCAGTCTCGTCCTGACAGAGACGACTACATTACAATCATGTGGGACAACATCATAGGGGGTAGGTAACACATGCAACATGTTACTTCAATCCTTTTTTATTATTCTTTATATTCCTGTTACAATACAATTTTTTCAAGAGATATACTGTTAGAATGGAAAAGAGGAGGAATGTTGCCATTATTTTTAATTAGTTACCTAGTACCCTAAGTTTCAAGCACTAAATTAAATTAAACACTAAATATGATCCTTTTTCTCTGGAAGTCCTTTCGGATCACCTCTATCGTTTCTGCTAATTAAAAAAATCAAATCAAACACATGTAACGTTTGCAAACCTCTTTTATACACTTGATATTGAAGAATCGTTGACGAGTGAAAAGCATAAACCACGAACGGTGCGACCCAAATATTTACTGGGAAATCTGTAGAAATAATCGTCGTCGGTGGTAGAATAAACATTTTATTGAGACAGGTTGCATAAATCATGCTCTAAAGGCTCTCAAAGAAAGAAAATACTTTGATGATCAATAAAAGGAATATTACTAAGTTTGTCAATGCTGTTTACCCGGAATACCATTGGGTCATAACGTTTATGGTTTATGATTTTCGCATGGTCAACGTTTCTTCAATTAGGTGAATACAGACGAACGTTTGTGTAAATATCTTTCGTTTTATAGTAAAATAAAGCTGAGGAAAGTGTCTAACTTAAAATTCTCACTTCCAAAATGATTATAATTATTATCATTTAAAAAAAAAGCTAAATGAGAAAAAAAAAACGTTAAAAATATCAATAGTAATAGGCATCGCACGAAAAGTACATCGACATAAACGCAACAATTGTACCATGAAGAGAATTTGGATTCAATAACTCGTGTATTTACTCTGAAGTATGTCAATTTCAGCAAAAAGGCATAACTTCGCCAAGTATGGCCGTGGAACCATTAATTCTCTTGGGACTAAGTACGACTACGGAAGCCTGATGCATTATCCCAGTAAAGCATTCTCCAAGAATAAGCAACCGACAATTGTTGCTAAGAAACCTGGGGTATGTTACAGTCACATTTAACCTGTACTTAATCAATGGGGTATACAACTAATGCTCGCTGCATTCAAATTCAGAATCAACTGATAAGACCGTTTGAATCCTCTGTTATGAATATCAACGAATATCAAATATCAGATGTCACCATGTGCCTTTCAAATCAATTCGCTTCAAAAGCCTAAAATTCCAAACGTAAACTGGACAAATGAAAGAAAGTTGAAAGAAGTTTTGTTTTTGATTAATTCTCATTTCAAGATGTAGCTATTCAAAAGCTTCAAAATTCTGCACATTTTTGAAGCCGTGAGATCCCGCATTATTCACCCTAAAGCGTAAGTTTAATTTCAGCCCAACAGCTTTTTGCAGTCAATTTTTCCCTCAGGGGCTTTACTTCCAATCAAGTTCGAAGCAATGTTGTACATTATCATTTTTCTTTTTGAAGTCTTGAGAAGCTGCATTAAGTCGTGATCAAGTCCGAGAGTTCGATCCTTCGAAATATTCCATTAAAGTTCGAAGCATTATTGTACATTACCATTTTCTTTTATTAACTCTTGAGACGCTGCAGTGAATTGTAGTCAGAAACACATTGATATAGGTACATTTCTCACCGGCGACGCGCCACAATCTTCTTGTACATTTGGTTACCGAGAAAGATTGCGTGACGAGCTAAAAATACTTCTTTCAATGAAGACGACAAACAATAGACTTGTAATAATAGAAAATAGCATTGGCCAATATCCTCTGACAATGAAGATTAGCAGCAGCTTTTAAGCATGTTAAAACTAAGCGATTCAATCGATGAATAGCAGAGATCTTTGAAAAATACCTACCTGTAGGCTAGACAGGCTAAACGACGAGTGACGCGTGAAAATAATACTTTGGGATAGAGAAGTGCTGACGCATTCCTAACATGTGACGTTTTTATCGCCCACAGCGTAAAGTATTCCCTTGACAAATTAAAACAGTCTCTTGAGAGTTTGCAAAAATGTGCGTCAGCGAGTGCCAATGATCCTCACTAATCTTTCTATTTCACTTGAAACACGCAAAATAGTCGAAAAAACTTGCCATGGCATATTGTAATTCTTGAGTTTTTATTGGTTTACAGGCCATGGTATCTGAGCTCATATACCATGGACCACCATGGTAGGCGTATGCGCCAGCGAGAACAGTCGGGGAGCTCAAATATTGCCATTCTTTGGGTGCTTTTAGTAAAATAATTATTCCACTCGCGCTTGTTGGATATGATATAGTCATATCGAACGCGCGCTTGTAGAATAATTGCTAAATATCGAATTTCCGGTCCTTGAACCACGTGGGTCATGCCTTTAACTTAGCACAGTTGTACAACCAATCATCCTGCACTTTAACTAACAAATGGGTCGAATAGATATTCTTTGGATGCGCCGTGTTAAAGTTGCTATCTTCTCAGTTATCTTTTAATTAACTTTGTTTCCAGGTTACATTTGGGCAGCGGGAGCGTATCAGTGTAATAGATGCAGAGCAGATGAACCTTCTGTACAAAACGCAGTGTGAGGAGGGGGCAGGGGGTGGGGGTGGAGGAGGAGATGGAGGTAAGCGGACAAAACATATTAATTTATTGATTATTTTTTTTATTTTTTCTCGCATTGTCGAGTTTCCGAACTAGCACATTAGGGTACTTAATACGATTTCAAAAGGGTTTGTAAGTAATAAATGTGATGATGTTTCAATCGTTCTTTCAGTTATGCCGATTAGTACGCCAAGAATCAAGCAGATTCGCTTGTAAGATAAAACCACGAAGAAAACCAAAATAAAACCACAAAACGAATAACACCAGATTGTGTTAACAAGGCTGTACTGGCTTCAAAATTTGACCTTCTTTATTATGCAATCCTGTCGTTAGGAAGCAGTGACTGTAAAGACGCGGCTTATGGATGTGCGATGTGGATCTGCACCTTCAAGCCAGACATGGCAAAGAAAAGCTGCAAGAAGACGTGCGGACTGTGTTGAATAATCAAACAACGAGCTTTTCTTTTAGGTCATTAGTACCTGGGAATCAATGCTTGATGTAGTCTTATATTCAGTATGTGGAGACTAAATAAAAGCATTATAAATTCTATCGAGTAACGCCATTTATGTAAAAAACTCTTTAAAATGGGTAAAGTGCCCTGAGACAATTTTTTTCCACTTTAATTTTACATTAAGCTGGTCAGTGCTATCCATAATGGGAAATTAGTTTGTGGTGAACATGCTTATCGGCTCACTGAGTGGCCGCATTTTTCAATATTGACGGACCTCTAACATAACTCAAAAAATACTTTCTCGTGATGAAGCCATAATTTAAGATCCATCATCAGAGACCCAGGGAACATTAAGAAAGTTCAACTTTGCGAAATCGATCTGGCACTGCGTTTACAAGAACGAGCGAGGACCTCTTAGTTCACCTTTTTGTATGTTGTATTTTATGATAAGTTGGATATTCTATAAAAGAAAATATGTTGTAAGTTAAAAAAATACATTTTTCTTACGAAAAGATTGTAAACAGAAAATCAATCATTTTTTAAACAAAGGCTTTACTTTAAGAAATAAGAGAACGATATGTCTCGATGGATTTATAACCAGCTGCTTAGATTGTCTAAAAATAAGACTGACGGAAAAACTGGCTGGAAAAGTTGTTTGAAGATTCAGGCAGCTGCAAACAGCATTCGATGTTAAAGTTGATTCAGGGTCCTTAAAGCAAAGGTTTCGGAAACGTTCGAGATCTGAATTTTTTTTCTGCTGACCCGGGCTCCATCGTCTTTGTGCACGATTTCCGCTTCCAGAAGACTGTACAGTACATTCCCGAAGCCTAGTTTTGTATTTTGTAGCTCAGAGGCAAAGCACCACTTTTGTGAGAAATTTGGAAAAGAAAGAACGATATTTACAGAGATCAGTCTGAAAATGCAAATATTTGAAAAAAATTTGCAGTGGCCGTGAAGCGAGGATGGCAGGAGAGTGTGTGCACAACTGGAATGCTAACATCTGTGCCCTAAGATCTTCTCCTCCAATACATCTCTCTCTTTGTTTTGAGTCTTTTATTTAGCTTCATTCGGTCTGAGAAATATTTTTTCATCCCTTATAAGGTGATGAAAGACAACGAGACAACGAATTGTTTATAAAAACCAATCGTAAAAGATACTCTTGCATAGCGTGTGACACAAATGCTGAGCAAATCGATTTCAAGTTGGTGTACGTACCAAGGCCTAGTGGCGATTGAAGAACATATATTTAAATATGTTGCCATCATTCTCTGACACTATTCCGATATTCACAACATGTTCAAACAGGAGTCGCAGATCTCAAACACAAGAGCTGACTCAACTTTACAGGTGGGGTGACAGTATTATCAATAAATTCACACCCATCCAGTTGTCTTTTCACTTCATTGCTTCATATCGCGAAGAAACATCATGAAGTGGGTTTGTATTCTAGCGCTGTTTGTAGCGCTTGTTGTTGCTGAACATCCTGAAGGTAAGCTTTTCTTCAATTTAGTAACTTAAATTTCCCAGAGTACTAGTGTTGGAATTTAACTGTGGGTAGAATAATTTTTCTTCAAGTGCCTGTTTGTTGTACAACCCACACCCATCAACGTTGGTTAGTTACTCTCTTCCTTTAAAAATGAGTAGATGAAAATACTGAAAATGTTCCATACTTGTATGGAATATTATGAATATTGAAGCTGGAATATGAGAATCATATTTTTATTTAAACCGTGATTAAAGAGTAAAAATTGCTAAGATTAGTTAATATGAAAAAAAGAAATACGTATCAAAATCACAGTTTTTAATTCAGACGAAAAGAAAATTGAAAATACAGTGAAATTTGTTCTTCTTTTTGAAACTTTATCATTTTGTCAACATACCAAAAAATATAGGTAAGTGATTCGTTTGGATTTGATCCTTTTCTCCTAGAGACTGCGGTAAGTCAGTCAAAATTTGTTATCTGTTTTTTTTTGTTATTATTTAATACGAGCAATTATTGGATGAGGTAAGTGTTATCAGCCGAAGCCCAGGGATGACGTTAATAACATTTACCAAGACCTTGATTATTCCGGATATCACAAAAACTGAAGCTAATAATTGTTTTATTATACATTACTTTAAAGAAATAACGACAAACGCACTGTCGTAAAACTTAATCGTCGCGCCTTTTTTGCACTTCGCCACTCACCACCCGTGAACTCGGCATTGCTTATGGAAATCATGCATTGCGCGCACAACCTACAGATTATTCCCTAATCAGCCAACAGATTAGTGAATAATCTGTAGGTTGCGCTGGTTCCCAAAATTAACTGTAGGCTTTAAACCAATGAGAAGGCAGATAGTAACTAGAATGTATAATAATACAAAAATTCGGTCACGTCTATAATCATTTACGAACTTATTTATTTATTTATTTATTTATTTATTTATTCATTCTTTCATTTATTTATATATTTTTATTTGTTCCTTCTTTTACGTTAGAGAATGCTGGTGTTGATGATCCTGATGTGTTTGAGGGAGACATGATCTTAACAGCTGAACAGCGAATGGCGGCCGAGATGAGACTGGATGTAGATAATCCACTTGGAAGAGGTTCAATCAAAAACAAAAAATGGCCTGGTGGTGTGATGGTGTATGTCATTGACTCCAGTCTTTGTAAGTATTTCAGTAAATGCAATTTTAAGCGTCATATGTACATAAAAACGTCGTTAAAAATTCAGTCACGTCAGTAAAGTAGCTGACTCTTTCACACACAAAATATCTTAATTACCATTTGTCGAACTTCCATTTCTGTCATGTCAAACATAAGATTCAATTTTTCTTCTTAGCTGGTAGTTCAGAAGCTATGGTTGCCATTAAAGCAGGAATGAATGAATGGACGAGTAAAACCTGCATACGATTCAAGAAGAGAACAAACGAAGCTGCTTACGCAAACTTTAAACTTGGCCGAGGGTAAGCAGGATTATATCAGGAGTTAATTCGCCAATTTGCCTTGTTTGCAACCTATTCAGTACTTTTTATATGATATGATTTGATTTGGATTTTTTGTATCAACAGGAGCGCTACTCTAGATCTTTTACCAAGTTAAATAACTTTTAATTTTTTTCTGTTCAAACACTTTCTTTCACCTATATTGTGTTGCTTTGGCTTCGGGTGCGGCTGTCTTCTCACTCATAGCTCATGTGGGCTGTGGCGGCTTCTCTCTCACCTTTGTTGGGATAACAATTCGTATGTTTATGTATAAGTGTGTTCCTTCAGTGATTGTTATGAAAATACAAGGCCACACCTGTGGCCAAAAAGACCCCAAATATTTTGTTTCAGTTGACCCAGCAGACAGAGCACAGCCAAAGTAACACACACACATACTTTAAGCTACTTTACAAATAAGTTGTAGTTAATTCAGAAGGAGCAAGATAAACACAAAAATGTTTAAGGACATATACAAAATGGCACTTCGAACAGATTGATTGTTGTAAATATATCGAAATACAAAATAACTATTTTTAAGTTGTGCTACAACCGCAGGCAGTAGAAAGCTATCTTTTAAAAACTTTGTGCTATTTGTTCCAGTTGTTCATCGTATGTGGGAAGAACTGGACGCAGGCAAGACATCAATCTTGCTCGAGGATGCTGGACTAAGGGAATAGTAGCACATGAGATTGGTCAGTGCAACAAAAATGTGTGGAAAAACTATAAAGTTGCTATATTTCATAGAGTTGCGTTCTGATTTCGTATACTCTAGGAAAAAGCTTTTGTGCGAGCGACTAGACTACGAGCGCTTCTTAACAACAGCAACAAAAACAAACATCAACAACAAATTCAAGACAACTGTGAGGACGTTTGCTTTTTCCGCAAAGACTCAAGATAATATAAAGGGTTTGTCTCTGGTCAAAGAAGAACTGACAACTTCAGGCAAGGATAAGCTGGACAATAGCCTTTCTTTTTAGACATTTCTAAGCCGTTGCTACGGGACAGCGTATACTATAACGGGACATTATCACTTGAATAGAAAGCTTTCCTTTGCATTTTTCAGTTAGAGGATTTCTCTGACACCGATAGCGGACAAACTGTGGACTGTCACGAAATTCTTCTGAGTAAAACATATAAATACATTGTTTAATGTCGTTTCCTCGGGGTCGCTCTCGTGGTTGCTTAAACTCCCTAAAATTCAGTTCTGCAAAAGACACCGGATGTTTTGTTGTTTTCTCGGCCAAAACAAACAACTTAATTAGACAAGTAGATTTATCGAGCAAACCTCTCTCCCATTAAATTAATTTTAGGATTTCTAAACGCCAAAGCAGATTCTATGCGCTCTCACTTATTAGAGTCTGCATATGAGCCTAGTGGCCCACCAGGCCGGAGCTTATCCCGGTTTCCGTAGCATGAAGCGACTAGTATTGCTACTCCCCCCTGGACGGGATGCTAGTCCATCGCAGGGTTACCCCCAGCAGTAAATTCGCCGGTACCCATTTATACACCTGGGTGGAGAGAGGCACTATGAGAGTAAAGTATCTTGCCCAAGAACACAACGCAGTGCCCCGGCCAGGGCTCGAACCCTGACCGCCCGATCCGGAGTCCAGCGCACTAACCATTAGGCCACCGCGCCTCCCACTTACTACACTTAGACTTTATTTTCTTTTTCTCAGGTCACGCTTTGGGCTTCTACCATGAACAATCTCGTCCTGACAGAGATGAGTACGTCACAATCATGTGGGAAAACATCAAAGAGCGTAAGTCATGATAAGTAACTTAAATACTGTGAAATGACGGAGTAACAAATTGCACAAGTTCGGCCATTCTATAATCTAAAGCATACAAATTAACATGATGCATGTAACAAACTAATTGGGAACGCAAATAAAGTTAAAGAAAGGTGAAAAAAGAAAGTTTATATATTGGGCTTTTAGTAACATAGCATGCTTCTTTTACGCCTGCGCACTTAAAAGAAATATGCTGCATCTTTTTACAATATCGTAATTTTTTATTTTAGCAAACAAGCACAATTTCAACAAGTATGGGCGAGGAACTATCGACTCTCTTGGCACTAAGTATGACTACGGAAGTGTCATGCATTATCGGGCCACATCGTTTTCAAAGAACGGAAAACCTACAATCGTCTCTAAGAAACCTGGGGTACGTAGACGTAGACAAGGCTATGTATTTATCCACTATTATTTAGACATGTGGATACACATCCTTGACAAGTTAGGGATAAACATTGTTCAATGCTGTTTTTTTTTTTAAATTTACGTTACTAAAAAATCTACGCTTTTATTTTTTACTTTTCCAGGTTACACTTGGTCAGCGGCTACGTATTAGTTCTATTGATGCTGATCAGATGAACCGTCTGTACAAGAGAGAGTGCAAAGGAGGAGGAGGAGGAGGAGGTAATTTGGGATCAGGCGTTCTTTTTTTTTTTTCAAGTCATCTTGTCATTGGATGTTATGCGGATGGATTTCAATTTCTGGCGGCAGAATAAGTTACAATGTTTCGCGACGAGCTCGCATTGGCAGCAAAAGGGGGCAATGGGAGACAGAAGTTTATTGAGCAAGGGATGATTTCTAGCTATTCTGAAGTTATGAAGACATTTCGAACTTCTAAGAATTAGAAGCTGCACTCCAAGTAAGAGTTTTCGATCATTTCTAAGATCGATCGAGTTTAAATATATTTTATGTGGACCAGCAGAGTGGAAATTCAACTGTTTCAGCGTTTTTAAAATGTTTCAAATGAAGCTTCCTGATATTGCAAGCAGTTCATCATATAGGTTTGGTGAATTGCTTGCCGTTATAAAAGTAATAAGCAGAATACGTGGTTGTTTTATGCGATCATTTCGGTTATTGCATTCACAGCATGGAAATAGAGATCTACCGAGTGGTTATTCAACTTTTCGCTTTCAAAAAATGTTGTTAAAGGTCGTTAAAGCGACATTTACGATAGAGTGCTTAAATTTGGAGTAAACTTGGCGTGCTGGCATTAAAAAACTTTAAGCCACCTTAAACTGAGTTCGCGGAAATGTTCGTAAGTGTAAAGCTGGAATAAAGGTCAGGTCAGAACTGAGTGGAGTTGTATAGCGTTACGTGTGAGATCTCAGTTCTTCGATCAATTAGACTATTTGGAAGTAAGGAAACGTAGGTCTGTGTTATCAAAGAAAATGCTCCGCATTTGCTCGCCTGATGTCATGATTTGTTCAGTTAATAATTACACCATAACTTTACCGGAAGATATTACGTTCGAGCTTTGTTTTCTATTTCTGTCTCACAGGACCAGCAACATTGCCTCCTACAAGACCTCCTCCAACGCGACCAACCACACCTGGAGGAGGAGGAGGGGGTGGAGGTTAGTGATAATATTATATTACAAGAAAGATGATACACACCTTACCACTTCAATGGACTAAAGGGATAGAAGGGGGAAGGGGTTAAGAAGTGCTAATTAAATAGTAACCAATCTCTTAAAAACTTATTTGGGAAACGCTTTTGTCTTTGAAGGAATTTATGTGTCCACGACAAACATATTTTTGATGGGTTAAGCCCGAAACTTCTGGAACTACAAATATTTTTCCACGGCACTTACTACTCTAATGAGTGAAAACTTTATTTAACTTTGCTCTCGTTATACTCGAATTCGATTTCCTTTGGTTTTCAAAGAATAAACTATTGAAGAATTTTCGAGAACATAAAAAAATCTTCGCACAAGATACACACCATAAACGTTTATTGCCATAACTCAAACTACTTAGCTTATCATTTCAGGCAACTGTAAAGATATGTTCCTCTGGTGCCAGAAATATTACTGTCACCATAAGGAATGGGCTAAAAAGAATTGCCCAAAGACCTGTAACATGTGTTGACCTGCCGAGCAAGGTGAGTCCAGCCAAGTGAATGTCTGTAGTGATTAACGAGCCCTCCGGTTTTGCGTTCACTAAGATTTTTATCATTAAACTGCTTTTTAACATGTTATAACAAATCTGAGGGTTTGTCATTGTTTATGAACGAATATTATTATAGTAAATGAAGAAGTCGAGGGTAAAGATATTTTGCATTTCCCTCGACTGCAAATATCGTATAATAATATTATCTTAATAGATGGATAAATGCACATTGTATGACTAACAGTGTCACGGTTAACATGATATTATTTGCTTTAAAAAATTCTGAACCATTCATAGTAGGGTGTGTCGCATATGTAACCTGGCCGGGTCACTTAGATAACTGCGTCAGGTCTTGCTGACGCGTATAAAAATGATGGCTTCCCTGAAACACACGAGTCCTCGCTGTATGTTACAGGGTGAAAGATAGATACTATGATTTATTAAACAAATTGTCACGATATCCAAAATAATATCGCCAGGAAGTGCTTGTTATCTGTCATCCATACATAACAAATATCCTGCGATATATGCAAGTTGCCAAGATTTGTATAAAGTCTTGCAAAGCACTGCACAACCATGCACAGTATTTTTAGCTGTGAAATATTTTTTGTTGACAATTTATCGAATAATAAAACAATTATCCTGCTTATCTTACGGAATATCGTCTGATTATAGCAAACTCGACATACTCTCGTGGCTAAGTATCAGGCTAAAAGTCTGTCGGCAGCTGTCGTTTATTTGCAATATTCCTTATTTTAATTTTCTTTCTTCAAATCTTGCAGGTCGTTTGTATCCGGAAATTCACCATTAATGCAGGTGTTGATACTGAGTGGAACAGATTACAGAATAAAAAACGATAAAACTATCTATTGCGTCATGTGTATGTTATAAATATATTTCTGACCGGGGTCATCTGTGTTGTGTTCTTGGGCAAGACACTTTCCAGTCATAAAACCTCTCTCCAGCAAGGTGTATATTTATGGGTACTGGTCAGGTGCTGGGGGTCACCCTGCGATGCCGAGTATCAATTAAGCGCCGCAGATGGGGTGGAAAAGTTAATAAGCGCCGCCCTCGAATAAGCGCCGTGCGTGGATGCGGTGCTTATTCGAGTATTTCCATAAGATGATAAAAATACACTGTACTCGCTGCAATGCGGTTTTGAGCCAGCAATGGGAATTTATTTTCATCAATAGTGATGTTTTTCAGTTCAAAGTGAGTATATCTCGACGCTCTTTCATTCAGTTCTCTCTTCAAAATCTTCGCGTTCTTTAGTTCTTGCGTGAAGGCTGTAAACTTTGCCGGAAAAGTATTCACGAGGCCGTTATGAAAGCCAAAACTTCAAGCCGGCTGGCTTCAAGCCTGTAACCATGAAAAATACTCACGAAGTAAATTAAATTGTACAATCAAAATGTTTTGTTTTTGTGGTATGAGCCCTTTAAATAAGCGCTGCCTTCGAATAAGTGCCGCCCTCGAATAAGCACCGCCCTGGACACACGAAAAATTAAATGAGCGCCGCAGCACTTATTCGAGTAAATACGGTAAGTGTAGGCGATTTTTAAGAAATTCAGAGAGAGACGACGAACTGATACATGGATCAGGGGGGTGAGCTTTATTTACATTCGATTTAGTCGCGTAAAAAAACATAAGGACGCTTTTATTTTATAATGCTGCTAATAAAACGTTAAAAATATAAATGATAAAAATATAGTGGAATTCCGATCTCTCGAATCCTTGATCAGTTTCTTGAATATCCCGACGAATCAAATCAAAAGTCGTTTCCCTTGGTTTGCTCCAGCAGGTGTAACACTGCAATTTTACTATCAAGCTACTTCTCGAAATAATTTTCGTTTCCTTTAGAGGTTCAGTGATTGGGATTCCATTGTATGTTTGAAACAAAGAATGTCACTGTTTTCGCGAAGTTTTAATTTTTTTGATGCGACTAAACAAGCTGGAAATGACTGGTTTAGAAAATTATCGACAACTGTGTTTGTCCGATGCTGGAGTAGTTTGACGACGCTACGCGGGAAATACATTAATGGCAGTTAAACGCGTAACTTCATTTAAAGCTGACAGAATTGAACATACAAATGGAATAAAAGTTAGTTTTGAATTTTCCTTCATATTACGTATTAATCGGTTTAACAGCGCTTCGTGATTATGGAAAACTATCTCGAAATGAAAACAACATCATATCACCGGTAACGGCATTCCTTTAGAGATACTGAAGTGTACAGAAATCTGGTTATTGTATAAACAAATGGATTCCATTTTGCCGTGGGTCTGTTCAGTTATAGATCACAGAAGACGTCAAAATGTAGTAGGAAGATCAGTGACATTTTTGTTCTTACCACAGTTTGTTATCTATAACGGAACTGACGCACTGCAAAATGGAATCTATTAATTAAGGACAAAAATTACACAAACGAGGCATATAGTTTAACTATTATGCTTTTATTTTGCGTTTGAGTGGTTGACATGCAAATCGTTTTAATGTACTTTACTTAATATTAAGACCACTTATTAGTGTTTCATTTCCAGATGTAAATGATCTGCAAAAAATAAACATGCATAAACAATTATCAATTCCGATAAGTCAATGCGGAAGTCTTAATTTATTCAAGATAAGTGTAACAAAAAGGGAAGCTAGCGCGAAACCTTCCTCATTCTGAATTTCGCTTCGTCTTAAGTGTCTGCGACAAGCACTTTACTGAGTTCCACAAAATTATTTTTCATGATTAGAAAAATAATATATTTTCCTGACAAAAATGCATTCAAATTAAAACGGTGTGGAAAGAATTTTTTCAATAATGGTCAAAATGCAAAGCCGTATCATTACCCTCTCAGTGCAATGAGAACAACTACTCTGGCTCGGAGATCTTAAATCACTTTTATAACAAAGTTCCAGCAATGTATTTACTCTGTCATACCTTATTTCTATTTACGATTCTCAGACAGCCCTCATTTATGCGAAATAAAAAATAAAAAAACTATCAAAGAGTTAGGACGCCCTGTTTCCTCCCTAGTTTTGACACAGCTTTCAAGATGGCGACCCTACAATTGACGATATCTCTCGCAAAAAAGACGGCTTATTAAATTGCAGTTCACAAAATGTTTAATGGTATTCTCCCCGGGCAAACATTACCTCTGTCTGACCAGTAGATATTACCCTCTGCAGATGCCTCGGTACAGAAGGTTCATTTGATGCAAATCTGTACGACTAGGACCATTCCTCTGACCAATTCTAGCCTGCAAGAGTTAAACAAAAATCACGCCCAGTTAATAAACATGAACAGCGTCAACAATGATTGGGGTACGAATATTTTGTCTTTGTTTTTTAAAATAACTAGGTTCATCTTACTCGAAGAATTGGTATCTTGTTAAATTTTCAACGTTCAAAAACATAATGTCACCTGTTTATATTTTAGTGTGACTGAGCCTTATAAAGTGAAACAACATTAATATAAAATTGAAATGCTAAATACTTTTTTGAAAACATCTACAAGGACGCGGAAATCAGTAACAGATTAATTTTTCACCTTCATTGATGTCTGTTTCTAAAATGTTTTTTTTAAAATATGTCATGCCAATAAATTATGGGTTAAAGTTCTGCTAAAAAGCGTTACAATAACAACATACTCCTTTGCGCTTTGGAAGGATAGTAGGTTTGCCATTCTTGCTGAAATCCTTGCTCCCGTAATGCATAATACTGCCGTAATCGTATGGACTTCCAAGGGAATTAATAATGTTTGAGCCATGCTTGTTAAAATTGCCCTTCGCCCCTAAAAAAAAATAATTCAGCTAGTGTAATATTAAATACAGTTTTCCTACATTTAACGTTTAACTAAATAAATTAAGAAATCAATCTTAGTAAGCATAAAGAGTAAAATATGGAAAGTGGATTCAACGTGCCCTTTTTGGAGTAACGCAATTGCTTTATTTTCGGTATTTTGATCTGCTCTAATCTAGGCATGCGCACTAACTGAAACGCTTGTTTCTCATTCTCGTACCCCGAGTCTTCGTTCCTTCCTGCGCAAGCTTGACAGAAGGAGTAGCTCTCGAAAGTTCCGTTGCTGAATAGATTTTGATTGGTTTTAAAAACAATAGAAATGGCCGGAAATAAAACACCAAGAAGTTTGTTAAACCATTGTTTTGAAAGCTAGGCACGCACAATTCAACCGGAAGTCTGATATTTCCTGACTTCAAATCGGAACTTTCCAGGGTCGCTAATCCCTTTTGTACATCTGAGGCTAATTTCTTCATAAAAGCGTAGAACATAACATGAAAATAGTATTCCGTAAATAAATTATTAAAAAAGAATGGATCACATAGAGCAAGCATATGCATTATTTTCATTACTTTCTTGTATGTTATTCCAGAAGATAGTGACGTATTTGTCCCTGTCAGGACGAGACTGCTCATGCCAGAAGCCCAAAGCGTGACCTGAGAAAAACCAAATGAAAACAACAAAAACAAAAAGAAAAACAAAACAGAAATTAGGCTCCCAGTTTATTGGCCTTTAAAGAAGCCGTGCATTTGTTAAATAGGGCGTAATATTTTTTTTCTTATACTGATCAGTGGAAGTGTACAATTAAAAAAAACTCGGAAGTAAGAGAGAATAAATGCAGGAGTTGTAGTTATTATGGCAGCATTAACATTGCTGGACAGCACACAATCCATGTAATATATAAGCTCTTATTTCATATTTCATTTTTATATTTTAATGCTGGAAATATACTAACCAACTTCATGAGAAACAATTCCCTTGGTCCAACATCCTCTTGCAAGATAGATGTTTTGTGGACTTCCTTGTCTTCCCACATATGATGAACATCTGATAATAGTTAACAAACACAAAGAGAGCTTAAACCTTTCCATCTCTTGTACATACAGTGCACACCTTGATTATGCCAAGTTGGTTTATAGTTTATTGTCCATTACTTATTTATCTTCATTCCGCTTTCTATATTTGATATAGGTTATTATAAAACCTTGAAACTTTAAATATGTTGTTTCGTTCATGTTGTATTTTGTCGCCTCCTTTCTAGGAAAGCACTGAGATCATTATTCAAAGTATAGATTGAAAAAGATTCCTAGAAGCTCTAATCATTAAAAAGCACATACATGTTGTCATTTTCGCGCACTGTCAGTAAGAAAACCAAGGGATGATCGTTTTCAAGACTTGCAAGATGCTACTTACCCTGAGCCAGGTACGAAGTTTACGTACGCTCTTTCATTAGTCCTTTTCTTGAAGCGGATACAACTTCTTTTCCACCATAGCTCCATCCCTTCTTTAATGGCCCACATAGCCCGACGATCACGAGCTAGAAAACACAACAAAACCGGTTAAACCGGTTAACTAGACCTTACAGTGATGCAACGTGTAATAACAATTTAACAGCGTAATCATAAACAATAGTTCTGTCGTGTTGTTCAAGACAACGTTATTATTACCACTGATGAAGGGCGAAGCCCGAAACGTCTGGTATTTAAACAACTTTTTGGCGCTTATATACCTTTTTAAAACTTTTACTTTTAATCATAATTTTGTTCATTAAAAGAACTTGAAGTTACCCTTTCCACTGTCAAACACTTAATAATTATGTTATAGTTTTAAAAGCGACAGTTGTCATCGTTTTATTTTGACGCTTTCTATTTGGTTCATTTAATTCAGGTTTTTTATAGCTGTGGTCATTGACATACCAAGATTAGGGTGTATGACATAAGGCATCACACCCCCAGGCCACTGTCGGCCTCTATTTGCACCTCGTCCAAATGGATTGTCTATATCCAGTCCTAACGCGACCGCCATTTTTTGTTCCTCGTTTAGTATTACGTCTCCTTCAAACAGATCCTGACCGGGATTCTCTGGGGTAAAAAGAAAAATTATGCTGACATAAATTAAATAAAAATGCATCACTTAATATAAATATGCATGCACGGTCGAACGATAAATTGAACGCAAAGGCACCATCCAGTCAGTTATCAACTTTGTTCTTTTAGCTTATTCGTGAAGAACAGAAGAGAACAAATACGAGCTGACACTAGCCTGTCAGTTGGCTACATAATGTAATCATATGGGGAAAGTGGCTTTCCAAACGGTCAGTGAACGTTCAGATATGTTTCATTATCTAACTGCGTCTGCTAGGATCGCACAGAGTGATAACTTTCCATTGGATTGTCTTACGATATTCAATGAAAACCCGCGCTATTATTCCTACATCTCCTTTAACAAAAATCCAATCGAAATTTGTATATAATTCATCATGTTTTCAATTTAAATATATAAAAAGGGAAGGATAATGATATCATGTTTCTGGCAGAACGCCGAAATATTCCATACTGATATTAAAAAAAAAAAAAACTTTCAAAAGAATAGCTTACCTAAGGGTTCCTCGGCGAACACCACTCCACACAGAACAAGAGCGTACAGCCACTTCATGTTGCTTCTTCACGGTAGCGAACCAGTGTGATGAAAACTGCAAAATACCCGAGTATTTATGGCCTTCAATTCTTAACTCACCTGCAAGGGCTATCAAATCTTTGTTTGAGATGTTTGATTCTTGTTTAAACATGTTCTGTAAATTGAAATAGCGTGGGGAAGTGATCTGAAAATCTACTCAAATCCATCTGCCGCAGATGAAAGGTGAGATGCCTCCAGCTAATTTCGCAGATTTGTGCCACGTTTATCTTAACAGGTGATGTCGAGGGGTTGGTTGTATTAGCTATCACATCAATGTCTTATTGTGCATCTGTGATAGAAAATGTGTGCTGGCAGAGTGGGCGCTGTAAAAATGATAAACTTTATAGACGAAATGAAAATGTGTCGTCAATGAGAAAGACATAACAAGGCTACAGATATGAATCGAACTGAAGTGTACCAAACAACGAAAGCAGAATGATTGAGCTATGGGATAATACGTATAAAGATACTTTTTAAGTTCTTTTTAAGTCTGAAACGCGTTAGGAATTTTCTCTTCTAGAAAGGTTTCAGTTCTCCTCCTCGCCCACCATCCCTTAAACTACCTGTTCAAATACAACCTGTAGATGTGTGCTTTTAGAGCCCTTCTGTGCGAATAGCAATTTGCTAATCTGTTATTGACCTCGAATATTATCATGTTATTAAAGTTTACAAACCTGGATCGAAGCAATAGTCTTTTACCACGCAATGTTATTCCAGGTTGTCCTCTGTTTCCGTATTGGCTGAAAAGATCGAGTGATAGTAAATATTAATTTACAAGAAAATACAAGCCCACTTCGCCTTCGTTACCGGTTCTGTTTCCTAAATATTATGCTCTCGGCAAAAATCGGATTACCGAACCAACAATGAAATTTTACTGATTTAATTTTGATACAATTCATGAACTAAAGCAAAACTAAGAGCAACTAATAGTCTACGAGTCCTTTAAAGCATGAAATCAGTAGCCAATGAATGGCGTAGTTCCATCCCAGGGCTATTCACCCTTTGAATTAATATAGGCTTGAGTTATGAAAACTATATCGAAGAAAAGTGTCCTCGGTCTCTGTGATCATGTACCTTGGGGTCTGAGTAGGCTTAAAACAGGACCGAGAAACCAAAAAAATGATAAACAGCACGATATGGTTAATAAGTGAAAGGAGAAGAGAAAAAAAGAAGACATTTCTGTAAGTTTTTAAATGGTCTACTTTGACGTTTCTGGCGAGACAAAAAGCGTTGACGGCGATTTTTTGCACAAAACTGTGAAAATAGCGTAAACCACGTTTGAAAACTTATATACAAGGCCAGCATTGCATATATTTTTTTAATAAACTCCCGCCAAAAAAATTAATTAGGAATACGGACTAATATCAACGCTTTTTCATAATCCATTTAAGAAGTACAAACATGTTCCGTGTTTCTATCGAGTCATAAAAACACGAGTGGAAGTTTGAGAGAAATGCTGTGGGAACACGAGCCGATGAGTTCTCCAAAACTTCCACGAGTGGTTCTATTAAACACTTAGATTATGAACTCGACATTTTTGTCGCGTGATGATAGATGACGAGGGCGCTAGCAGCCCGAGTCAACTATCACGCATAGAAATCTCGAGCTTATAATCTAATTGTTTTAGTATAAATCTAGTAGTCGTTCAAAACTTAAAAAACAAGACAGATTGATGAGTATTATTAACAAATATATCGCGTATCGCTCGCAGCGAAGAAACTGAATTCGCTTCCAGTTTTTTTCCGTACAGAGGCAAAAAAGCATCTCTTAAGCCTCTTCTTTGGACTGGTCTTCAATAGGAAGAGAGAATTTCTGTTGGCTTGCGAACCATTCTAAAATTTGTTTACAAAAAATGTGTCAATTGAAATGCAACTTTTGAAAATTTAATTTACTTTTAAAAGTTTCAATGAGTAATAAATTCATGAAAGTTAGTTTTCGACTCCTGTTCTTACCGTGAAAAATCTTCATAGTATATTTCGTTGCGACTTTTGTCTTTTCTGGAACAGCCTCGACCAGTAAACTGTCTAAATCTTCTTCACGGAAGAGAACAAATTGAATAAAGGTCAGTTCCTTTCGTTGACATTCAATTTTTCTTTCATATTGCGTATTTTAAAATCGGTTTAACAGTGCTTCGTGATTACAGAAAAGTATATATCTCGAAATGAAAAGAACCTAGGCTCACTGGCAGCGGCGCTTTTATAATAGCGATACTGGAGTGTACTGAAGTCTTTTTATTGTATAAAACAAAGATTTTATTTTGCGGTGCGTCTGTTCAGTTATAGATCACAGAAGCTAAGACGTCAAAATGTGGTAAGAACATAAGTGACCCACTCGCCTGGCGGCTCGTGGGCCACTTTTTTGTCCCTACCACATTTTGACGTCAACTGTGATCTATAACTGAACAGACGCACGGCAAAATGGAATCTATGTGTTAAATAGAAGTACGGCTTTTAGCGCGCGCTTTCTTACAGGATGTTTTCTAAATCCATAGAATAACAATTAAATTACATGTTTTGTTATAAGTATTAGCTTTTTTATATTCTTCGTCACCTCGCTAGCCGCCTTCTGTATAAGTTAGCGCATTACCACATCTTTGTCAAGTTTGATAATGGTCTTGTAATAAGAACATAAATATAACGGTTACCTTTCGTTTGTCTTCTTCATGCTTTTAATATTTTAAGTTTGCAGCATCTTCTTCGCAGTTGTAAAATAATTAACAATGCCCAAAATGATTTCACCTTTCTATCTGAAGTAATAAACTTTTTAATTGCCCTTGCATATTCAAACGCGTTTAGCAGCATAGATCAAAATAGATGGTTGGAGCCATTTTAAGGTATTTTGGTCTGAGGTTTACATTTAGCTTTGTGCAGTTCTTTTAAGATCGAACATGATTTCTACACAAGAAACAAAAAATGCGTGCGATTGCTCCGCTATTTTTAATGTTAATTTATAAAATTACTTATCAGTCTTTTTACTCTCGAGAATGAAATTTCGGAAAACTACAACACCTTTGATGGCGACTTTGCTGAAAGGATTAGATCGCCAAAATATTAAAATCCCTTTGAATAGGAGACTTAGAAAGTCGACGACGAATATTTCAAAAGGCCCTGGCCGCAGTGGCCTAAAACTAAAAAGGATTCATCAAAATAGTACGTACACGTCTACCGAGCAGCCGGTACATCTGTGGAAAACGTACATGTATGCCTTCTTGCCAAAGGTTCGGCATTTTCTTCTGTTGGGAGCATATACCCCAATTGAACATAGAGGCTGACCATCTAGAAACAATTAGCAGATGGGGTTTTACACAGGGTTGTCTATAAACACTTTTTGAACTGAAACTGACGTAAAACTAACTTTTCCACAGGATTCCGTTAGAATCACAAATTTGTAAAAGGTCCCGGGCTAAAGCTTCCATCAGGACGATATTTCAACCTATATTTGTTTTAAATCGGGCATGTATATGTTCACCAGTTCAATTTTTAGGTTAAAATGTGTCCGCAAGGCTAGATGTCTTCCATAACACGCCCGGATGGGATGCTTCTCCATCGCTGAAACAGGATCCATTTAAATTTTGCAGCCAGTTGCATGTTGTAAAATTAAAATAATAACAGGAAATATAGAACTTCTACAATAAAACATCTCTACCATTAAAAAAAACTCAGTCAGTTGACGCTAAATGGATTTATTACAAAACTAGCGTAATTGAGCCAGGGAGTCGTGTGGTGGAAAAGTTTTTCGCTATATTAGCTATATGCTATAGTGCTATAGTGCCACCCTCATTAAGCTATTTCGTGCCGTTTTTGTGTTAAGTTAAGACAAATAAATGGCTTTTGTGTTTCGGTGAATTTTGAGTCACGTGTATAAAGTAACTCAGCACGAAGAAAATTTTGAAGTCCCCTGAGTGAGGCAAGGAAATCAAATAGGGTGGTTTGAATCAATTCTTGTGGTTAAAGTCTAAGAACCACAGAACATGATCCAGTGAATTTCATTTCAGAAGGCTTTTCATCTTGTTGAACTGGTCAATCAAAATCAGCTAATTAAATATGCATAAATTAATGAAAAATGGCCATTTTTGCACTGGGTCCCGTAACTTGAAGAGAATAAAATATTTTAACCTCGTGTTTTGTCGCAAGTGATAACTCCTCGTGCCCCACATTTGTGCCAAGTTTGAGCGAAATTGATGATTTGAGCTGTATCACCCATTGCCGGGTTCTCTCGTTGACGTGCTCTTAAGGGAGTTCAACACACGGGCGGGCACACACACAATATTTTTTCTCTCCCTCGGACCCTTTTTTTGTTTCTTTTACCCCCAAGAAGCTAATAAGTTTTTCCCTTTTAATATTTTGCTCAATATTCATGTATTGCATGCGTTATGTTATTAGAACCCACGGTTGCCTGGAGCCCGCGTTCATTACGTAACAACGACACCATACGCTTTCTATAGGTAATGTTTTGAAACAATTCAAATGCTCGTACCATGCTCTTGATGATAACTATTTCATCATGATTTCACTCTTTCACATTTGCAGACATTTAATTTCATCTTCGTCAAGTCCAGTTATATATTGGTCAGGGGAATTACAAACAATGGCTACGACCCAAGGAAGGAAGGAAGAAAAGAAGGATTTACTGAGCGACCGAGCGAGCGAGTGATTGCGCTCGTTTACTAAATTTCTTTTTTTCATTCTGCAAAATAGTCGTAAAAATGGGAAGTCATTGAATTTTGTCAAAACGCGATCAAACGCCAGCCACATCAGGAAAGGAGGTAAATCTTAGATATAGAAGTCAGATGTGAAAAAAGGTATAAAATATATATGTCTGAATAGTCTTAAGTGGTTTCGAAAACTGAGCAGCATAAATCTGGGGTAAAAAATTTAAAGATTATGCTAAGATTACCAAAACAAAAATAACAGAGTTTCTAATTCCTACGTGTACTGGCTTTTTTCTCTCCTTTCTTTAGCCTACACAAGTTGAAAACTCCAGAAGACAACTGAAAAAATTCTGGAAAATGAGGATTGTTTTGAAAGCAGTGCTCGTCTTCTGATGCACGGCTTAGGAGTTATGTTCAATAAGAGTCTACGACAATATACAATATATATACAATATATAATGATTTTATTCTGCCTTTAAGTGGTTTACATGCAATTCGATTTAGTCTCCTTTACTTAATTTTGGACATCTTTTTCATTTTTGATATCCAGATGTAAATGACCTGCAAAAAGTAAATAAAAACAATCATCAAAGTCGATAAGTCAATGCTGAGGTCTTTACATCCTCTATATAAGTGATACATATAGCTGTTGAAAGATTTAGTTCCTAATTTCATGAGAGAAAGCAGTCTTAATATGTCTAGATGTTCTAAAGGTAATTTTGCCAGTAAAGAGCAATTTAGTGAAAAACATTCCTCAGTCTGAATTTCTCTTCGCCTAAATGTCCGCGACAAAAATTCTATTGAGTTTCACCAATTTTTTTTCATGACTATAAATCGCAAAAATAACTCAGAACGCAAAAATAATTATCTTTACTGAAATGCGTTCTCAATAACCATTAAACGGCCTAAAGCCACATCATTACCAGCTCACAGTCCAATCTGAATATACGCTCTGGCTCGGAGGAATTAAATCACGTAAGTGACAAGTGTAAGGCATTTTCTTTACTGTAGAATCTCCTGAGACAACCCGGCCATGTTTCGCATGAGGCCACTTTGAATAATGCAAAATCATAAAAAATTCACAAGAATTAGGAAACCCTGTTCCCTCATTAGTTTTGTCACATTTTTCAAGATAGTGACCCTCCAATTGAGGTCTGTATCAAGAGTTGCATTCTCCCTGGGCAGACATTACCTCTGTCTGACCTGAAGATATCACCCTCGTTTGCAATGGTCTCTGTACAGGAGGTTTATTTGATAAGCATCTGTACGAGTGACGAACTCCCTCTGACCAATTCTTACCTGGAAGAGTTAAGCATCACGCAGTTAAAGACAAGATACTTGAACAGCGGTTATAATGATTGGGGTACGAAAATGTTGTCTTTGTTAGTAACTAGGTTACCTTGTATTTTTGACTATACTTAAAGTGCTAGCTAGAATCTTGTTGCCCTTTTCACCTTTCTAAAACATAATTCCACATGTTTATATATAAGGTGACTAAGCCTTATACAGTGGAACAACATTAACATGCATGTAATTGAAATGCTAAATACTTTTGCAAAGACATCTACAAGGACGCAAAAATCAGCAACAGATTAATTTTTCACTTTCATCAATGTTTGTTTCTAATTTTTTTAAATACATGCCAATAATTTATGGGTTAAAGTTATGCTAAAAAGCGTAACCATAGCAACATACTCCATTGGCCTTTGGAAGGGTTGTAGGCTTGCCATTCTTGGTGAAATCATTGCTCCCGTAATGCATAATACTAGAGCAATCATATGGAACTCCAAGGGAGTCAATAGTGTCTCGGCCGTACTTCCTAAAATTGATCTTCGCCCCTAAAAATTAATTCAGTTAATGTAATAAAAGTATCGATTAATTTTAAATACGGTTTTTCTACATTTAACGTTTCACTAAACAAATCAATAAATCAATCTCAGGGCGCATTAAGAGTAAAACGTGGATTCAAGGTGCCCTTTTTGAAGAAACGCAATTGCTTTATTTTCAGTATTTTGATCTGCTCTGATCTAGTCATGCGCACTAACTGAAACGCTTGTTTCCTATTCTTGTATCTCGAGTGTTTGTTCCTTACTGCGCATGCTTGACGGATCGAGCGGCTCTCGCAAGTTTCGTTGCTGAATCGATTCTGATTGGTTTTAAAAACAATAGAAATAACTGGAAGTAAAACACCAAGAAGTTGGTTAAGTCATTCTTTTGAAAGCTACGCATGCGCAATTCAACCAGTATTTTGATAATTTTTAACATAATCGAAAGCCCGATATTTTCGGACTTCCAATTAGGACTTTCTTAGGTCGCTCGTTTCCCGATCGAGATACCCTGGGTACGAAAATGGCCATTCTTTTGAAAGCTACAACCTTGGACAGAATAAAAAAAGAAGTTAGACCCCCCCTCCCCCGAATCAATGATGAATCGCGGCAAAAACCAAAACGCGCCCATTTTCCCATCATTGAAATGGGGGGGAGGGGTGGTCCTAATTTTTCATTTGAATTGTCCAAGATTGTAGGCACGCACGATTCAACCGGAAGTGAGATATTTTCTGACTTTAAATTGGAACTTTCCAGGGTAGCTCGTTTCTCGATCTATAAATACTGGATACGAGGACTGTTTGTTTTCAAGTGAGAGAAGGAAACAAAGTATATAATTTGTCTTACAGTTATCGAGGCTGGAGCAGTTTTGTTTTTCATACAAGTTGTCAAAATCATTTACGACGATGGTTTCCTAACCCCTATTGTACATCTGAGGCCAATTTCTTAATAAAAGCTTAAAAAATAACATGAAAATTGTATTCCGTAAATACATTATTAAAAAGCAAGGATCACATAGAGCAAACATATGCGATTTTTTTTATTACTTTCTTTTATGTTCTGCCAGAAGATAGTGACGAAGTTGTCCCTGTCAGGACGAGACTGTTCATGCCAGAAGCCCAGAGCGTGACCTGAAAAAAAAAAGAAAATATCAGTAGCTGTTATCCTTTTTCGTTTATTTTTAATATTTAAATGCTGGAAATTGACTAACCAATTTCGTGGGCCACAATTCCCTTGGTCCAACATTCTCTTTGAAGGGTGATTCTTTGTGCATTTCCTTGTCTTCCCACAAGTGACGAACATCTGATAATAGTTAACAAACACTAAGAGAGTTTGAACCCCTCAACCACATGTATACAGCACACCTTGATTGTGTCATGCACAGGTTAGTTTATAGTTTATTAAGATTTTGTCCATTAGTTGATTATATTCATTCCTCTTATTGAAGTTGGTATAGATTAGTATATCATTTTGTCAAATTCATTAGTTATTCATGAGGGTGCAAACCAATCCCAGCACAGTATTCAGATCACATGTACACAACTGTAAACCCCAATACAAATCAAACAATAGAATTTACTTTTGATACAAACTCCTGCTCAGCTAATTAGTAGTCATTAACTTTTGATACAGATCTCTACCGAATCGCATAACAATACTTTGCATTCAATTTATTGTTTTCATTTCATAAGTAGAATAAAATATTCGCGTCCGATTTTTATGGCCGTTTACAATGTCTCGTCCATCGGCTCACCATTGTAAACGCCCATACAGATCTCCCGCTCATATTTTATCTACCACATAAAACCCTGACGCTTAAAATATGTTGTTTTATTTCATGTTATATTTTGTCGCCTCCTTTCTTTGAAAGCACTGAACTAATTCTTCAAAACATAGATTTAAAAAGGTTCCTAGAATATCAAGTCACTAAAAGCACATGTCGTCATTTTTGCGTAAAAAATCAAAGGGATGATCCTTTTCAAGACTTGCAAGATGCTACTTACCCTGTACCAGGTACGAAATATGCGTACGCTCCCTCATTGGTCCTTTTCTTGAAGCGGATGCAAGTTCTCTTCGTCCATTCGTCCATTCCCTCTTTAATGACCCTTGTAGCCCAACGATCACGAGATAGAAAACAAAACAAAACCTGTTTAGAAACAACAAAACCGGTTAACAAGACCTTACAGTGATGCATCTCAAATTCTAGCATCATGAACGTGAACTAACAATCTAACAGTGTACTCATAATTTTGTTCATTAAAAGTAAGTTACCCTTTCCACTGTCAATAACAGAAATATGTTATAGTTTTAAAAGTGACAGTTTTCATCGTTTTATTTTGACGCTTTATATTTGGTACATTTAATTCAGGTTATTTATGGCTGTGGTCATTGACATACCAAGAGTGGGGTGTATGGTATAAGGCATCACACCCCCAGGCCACTCGCCTAAAGGCTCCTGCTTATACCGAGAAAATGCAAGTGACTCGTGGGTATACCATGGTATGCCACTCGAAAGCGTTACATAACTAGTATGTAAATGAGCGAAAAACGACTACAAATCTCTACAAATCAAGACTTTAAGAGCTGTAAATATATGCAGTTCATATATGAATCATTTCATATACATTACATCATTTCACTCCTTTCACGGGAAAATATGAACTCACAATTGACCTCGCTCCCAATGTATGGCTTCATATCTCAGTTGGTAGAGCATCGCACCGGTATCGCGGAGGTCACGGGTTCGAATCCCTTTGAAGCCCTGATTTTTTCAGGCTTCTTTATTCCAATTGCTTCACTGCGAAGATCACACATCACCTTCAAAGTATAGAATATGTCCTACAGTCATCGAGGCTGGAGCAGTTTTATTTTTCATACATGTTGTCGAAATCATTTACGAGGATGGTTTCCTAACCCCTATTGTATATTTGAGGGTAATGCCTTCCCAACAACGACTTGCGGAAACTAATTTCTAAATATATCGATAAGTACGCCAATGTTTTGATTCATTTTGATTCAGCGTGGCCTAGTGGTTAGGGCGCTAGAAGTCCTGGGTTCAAATCCTCCTCCCTGCCACTAGATGGATTTGTCTTCGGTAGTCCAGAATTCAACTCCTCCACGCTTTGTAATTAGCCAGCTGGTCAGCCTCGACCCTACCAGTTGGGATTTTTAACAAATTTCTATTCTATTTGTAATATTTGGTTGCTTATTTACAGAGCCCACCATAAGTACAACAGTGCTAAATGCTCTGACACTTAAATGAAGTGATTTAGTTTGTTATTTTTATATTATTATTTATTGAACGCAGCCGCAGCAAATGCATTTAAAGACTGTTCATGTCAGAAGCCTAAGGCGTGACCTGAAAAAAAAGAAAAGAAGAAATTTGGATCCCAGTTTATGGGCTTACGTAAAAGCCCAGAATAAGGCGTAATCTTCTTTTTCTTATACTGATCAGCGAAAGTGTTCTATGTAGCTTACTGAGATGCAAGACAGTTCGGAAGTAGAAGAGAAACGGAATAAATTCAGGAGTAGTAGCTGTTAAGCTTTTTCATTCTTTTTACATTTAGATGCTGTAAATATACTAACCAGTTTCATTAGCAGGCCGTCAAGATAACACACTTGCATCAGGATGTTGGACCAGGGGAATGGTAGCTCATGAAATTGTTTGGTGCTAAGACTGAATTAATAAACCTTGTTTCTCCTTTGATTCTAAACTGTTTAGTTTTACTAACAGAGCTTGGGCTCCAATTACGTAAAGGTGGGTTTTAAGAGGGTCCTCCAAAAATTATAAATAATCTTAAATGGAAAAGCTTGGCAATCCAGTAAAAACCTAGGGTAGAAAGTACTAATTTTAGCAAATATTTTTTTTTTCAAATTTTATTTAAACATTAATTTAGGTATCGGCATCTTCAGTACATAATTGTAGTGAGACCCAATCGTTTATTGCTCTAAAGTACGTTGTGCTTCTCCCCGTTCTGCCCTTGTTTTGATTTTTTTCAAATTTTGTTTAAACATTAATTTAGGTATCCGCATCTTTAGTACATAATTGAAGTGAGGCTCAATCGTTTATTGCTCTAAACATTAATAAAGGTTAAAAGGCTACGATAAAAACCTCAACCCCCCCCCCCCCCAAAAAAAAAAAAAAACGATGAAATAGCCCAAAATGACAACAGAAACCAAGAAAGGTGAGTAATTTTCTTTATTTTTTTGAAAAGGAGGTAAAATTTTATTTCGTCAAGCGCTTCCACTCCACGTTATCTTAAACTCCATAAACTCTTATAGAGCGCTAAAATGCCCAACGGCCCAAATTGTAACAACGCCGCGCACTTCAAGTAGTCACGTCCCACCTTATACGCTTACATAAGTCATTCACACGCTTACATAAGCCATTCGTACGCTAACATAAATCATTTATTTGATCGATTTCTCGAATCGTTAGTTTGGGAGGCCTGTGGTTGACGTTGAATTATTTGAAATAATGCCTAAATTCCAAATGTTACAAGTTAAGGGAGAAATAACATTTAGTAGTTTTAAACATATCACGGCATCAAGTTTTAAGAGTGGAGGTTACCGAGCATATAAAATGGCAGATTTTTCTCCTGTTTTAAAAGGCTCGAAAGTATAGAATAATAGAATATGGAATCAGTTGAGAACAATTAAGGGGACAATTTGGCGAGTATGTTTATTACTCTCTGAAATTCTATAAAACAGAAAATTGCATCTAAAGTAGAACAAGAGCTGCCAAGTTTAATTTGAACGAGCTGGGCAAATGGCTAGTAACTCTCTCGGGTCTAGATGTGATAATACAGGGGTGTGATGCATTACCTCCCCAAGTGTTTTTAGCAAGAATGGCAAACCTACAATCGTTGCGAAGAGAAAAGGGGGACGTTGCTATTGAAACAAGTATCAGGAGTATCAGGAACGTATTTAGACAGTTTTGAAACAAGCCACCAGCGACGGAAATATATCGCCTGTATGGCCTAAAATTTGATAAAATATCTTCGCATTTTTATAATAAAGACGTTAAGTTGATTTGAAAATTGATTTTCTTCGATTTTAACATCGGACAAAAATCAAAATCATGTTTTCATTAGAGAGGTTAAGCATGACGTTTACGGCAAACGGCAAACGACAAAAATCGAACTTTTGGTGTCTGATTTTAGCCCGTTTGTACAATTTAGGGAAATTGTTTGCACTGATATACTGTGATTAAGGGATTTTTTTCCTATTTTTCGACTGGCTTTATTTAAGTGCTAAAGAAAAAGTGAGCAAAATCAGAATTATTTTTGCCGTTTGCCGTTTGCCGTAAACGTCATGCTTAACCTCTCTATTATCGAGTTTTAGTCGTCAAAAATGTCAAATTTTGTTTCCCCCTGGGTCAAAAACAGAAACTAGTGACGTCCTAGGGCAAGTCCAGCCGTCACGTCAAAGCAGGAATGCTTTTCGCGTATTTTCTTTGTCTTCCTTTATTGTATTGCTGATTCGTGATAAACAAAATAAACGTGAATGAAAATGTATGTGGAATTATTTGATTGTTTCTGCTTTTTGACGTCACGTCCCAACAAGCCCCAGGTTTTTGACCCAGCCAGAAGCGAGATTTTGACTCTCTTGAACGGGCAAAACGCAGCGAGGACAAAACGCTTTCGATTGGATTGCTCAAGGATCAGGATCCCTTTGAGTTCTGACAAAGCAAATAGAAAAGGGCATTTTCTCCGTTCGTAGATCTCTGTTTGCGGGCATTTTTCTTAAATTTTCATATTTAGCTCAGTGCATCACTTAGCAAAGCTTATTGTGACGTACTTTAATTTTGTTTTTGATGGGTGAATGCTATCTATAATGTTTTAGCTACTTTCTGCAAAAAGAAAAAAATATTTTCAGAGCGAAAAACAATTTTTTTACACATTGACATAAGATTCAATTTCCGTTAAACCAGTCGAGCTCTGGAAATGCATTAACCAAGTTTTCAGTTTTTTAAAAATTTATTACAAAATATCGATTTGTGATTCTTTTGTTCTACTTTGACAGGTCGCAATTGGTCAGCGGAAGAGTATCAGTAAGATAGATTCAGCTCAGATGAAGCGTCTGTGCTGAAAACAATGTCGATGAGGGTGATAAAGTTTCCTGAGGCTAAGGTTAAGGTAACATCTCCGTCTATTGATTTCTAGTTCCACTGGGCTTAATGCAACCCTTTCTATATTGTTCAGTCAGTACAGCAACGATGATCCCATCCGGAGGGCGTGTGTGGCAACTCTGCGTTATTTTCCGGCACTTACAATGACATTCAATTCTGTACTTTCTAGCCAGTCTATAGAGTCAGTTCTACGACGCGCAACATTGAATTTTACAGTTGTACCATTTACATAATACACAGGGAATATCGAGCTTCCGGTCGAGTATGCAATAAACAAATCTCGTGAAACCAATCATTTACCTGGCTGTCCTTGAGCGTTTTCTATCTGTACGAAGAAACCAGTTGCTCTGGTGAAAAATAAAATGGAACGATCCTTCCCACTGAAATTTTGTGAAAAAAAAAAAAAAATGGAATGCATTCACCGGAATCCCTCCTTTCTAGTTTTTACCTGAATACTCGAAATGTTTATGTACCATCATGATGGCACTTTTGGTGCACTTTTACTGTGCTCCTGCCCTGATGAAAAACGCGGCTGTTCCGTAGGGTTTGATATTAAATGGAACGATTCTTTCAAATGGTCCTCACTCGTCCCGTACCATTGTGTTTGATGAACTGAAAACTGTGCTTTCCTATTTGCCGGAAAATTCTCACCGGTTTTGGCAAGCGCTCTTTTTCTTTCGATGAGATCATCAAAGGGCAGTATTTGAAAAGTGAATAAAATGCCTTTTTGCGGCCCGATTTTTGGAACGGATCCATTTGTAACTAGCCCATGGTGAAGATGGCTTTAAATTTTCCAGCAGCTGCTTGTGATTTTCAGTTGGCATATGCGTTGCTGTAATATCTCAATGTTGACTTGCTGACACTGATAATTGCTTATTTCGCAGGTCATTTGCATCTGGAAACTAATCTTTGAAGTGCTCATAAATTAAAAAGTAGACATGAAGGAATAAATGTAAACCATTTACAAGCAGAATAAAGGCATTATAAACTGTCACTTCGTACTTCATGTAAGACTTCGAAACCAAACCCTTTTCAAAGAAATCATCATAAACGTTTAACAGTCCAGTGGGCCATGTCTCGAACTTTATAATCTCCAGAAGCCTGGGCAGTGAAACCTTAACCTAAAATGCACCTTGTTAGAGAGACTACAAAGGACAAAACTGATGTCATTCAACGCGCGAGAGCTGTAAAAAATTACAAACACCGTCATTTTTGGGATAATTGTAGTGATTTTTGCATAAAATCATTTCTGTTATATCTCAGTTGTAGGGAAAATGCATTGCTGTTACTTTTTGTTGTTTGTTTGTAAGGTTTCTTTTCATCCACCTAGCAAATACACAAACCTTTCAAAGTTACACTGATATTTTCCTTTAAAGTATGAACTATAATTTACCCAAAATAATGGAACAACAAATTTCATTTATATATACACCTGTATATACAGCTATTTCAGATAACGTTGTCGGGATCAAAGCTGAAAGACAAGACTGAAAGGCAGTATGGGTAGAGGAAGAGAGCAACTGCACGTGCTGAATATTAAAATATATAGTGACATGACAAACGCGGATTTGCCCGTTTTCTTTCTTTTCAGACATGTGAAACAAGGTGCTTTTAACCACATTGAATTTAAGAAGAATTTTTAAAACTCAGAGCCAAGCGACACTAAAAGTAAAGCTACAGAAAGGCCTCCTGAGAGGAAAAACAAACTCGTGAATTTGGAAGGAGACTGGGTCTTACATGGAGTCGTGAGGAGCAAAACCGAAAGCTCTTGACGGAAAGTTCCTAAGTCTCGGTATTTTTCTCATTTTTATGGAATTGCAGTCCTGTGTAAAAAGAAAAGAAAGAAAGTCATCTTCGGAAGAAAGCTTTTCTCCCGAAAACAAACGCTTGAGAGACGGAGAAGAGGAACTGTGTCAACACGAGGCCCACGAGGCGTCCGCCATTGTTGAGTGTGTACAGTGTGAAGAAAGCGACAACAGCACTTTGCCAGGATTACAAGCAATGGGAAAGGAGCAAGTTGATACCAACAAGATGGATAAAATACTCAGTAAACTTGACAAGTTAGAATTTATTGCTTCGGAAATCCAAACACTTCGAAGTACAGTCGACAAGATAAACCTAACCGTCGCAGGGCTACAGAAAGATCTTTCACGCGTCGAAAAAGACCTGAAGAGTGTTACCACCGAAACCCGTGAGCTCAAGGCCAGTGTGATCAGCTTAAACAAGGACGTAGAAGATGGGAAAGCCAATCTAGAAAAATCAAACAAAAAGCATGACGAAGACTTGAATAAGCTACGCTTGCAACTTTTAAATTATGAAGTGTATCAGCGCCGAGAAAACTTGCGCTTCTACGGAATTCGGGAAGAAGTCACCGAAGAAGACACTAAAGAAACACTTTATAGCTTCATGGAAAACCAGCTCAAAATGAGCAATGCTCGGTCCATTGAATTTCAGAGGGTCCACAGAGTGGGAAAGAGAGGCTTTACCCAAGCCAAGCCAAGAGCTATAATTGCCCGTTTTCTACGATATACCGACCGCGAAGCAGTCTTCTCCCGCCGTTCTTGCTTGGAGGAAGAGTCTGGCCTGGGAATTGGGCCAGACCTACCCAAAGAAGTGATCGATAAACGCAAGATATTGATTCCTAAAATGTTGGAGGCGAGGAAGCAGGGAAAGCGTGCGGCTTTCAGCAGAGCGGAGCCATACAAGCTCTTCATTGACGGCGAACAATTCGCATAATTTTATTCTGGATATTTCTTTATCAGATTGCACTTTAAATGGGAGAGTCAGGTTCAACTGCAGACTCTTAATGCGTGTAGTTTATGGTAAGCAATTCCTTATATAATTTAAAGGAACTTAAGTACATATTTTCTTCTTGTTTTTAAAACCGTCAAGAGCTCTGAAAGTTTCTCTATTTTCTTGTCGTTTTTTTTTCCTCTTACAAATATTTACATAACGCGAAGTTTGTACACCCATGGGACGGTCCCATTCCAGCGTAGCGCTTAACAGTTCTATTTCACTGGCTACGTTTAAATACTCTATATTTTTGTTCTATGTAGTGTGTGTTTTATTGTCTAAAAATATGTTGACTTATCTGACACCCAACTCTCATGGGAGCGGCAGCTACTGTCCTGCTTTCTTATTAATGCAATTCATCCGTATATTATATTTCTATTATGGATCGTAATAATCTAAAGCTTAAATCTATATCGCTAAACGTTCGAGGTATTCGTACGTTTGAAAAAAGGAAGTCTGTGTTTAACTGGTTAATGAAGCATAGCACAGAAGAGACTGAAAACTTGTGGAAAAGTCAGTGGCCTGGAGAAATTTATTTTGCTCACGGATCTATTCATAGTCGTGGGGTCGCCATTCTAATACGAAAGGGTTTCGATTTTGAACTAAAATCACTCCGATCTGACGACGAAGGGAGGTATCTCATTTTGAAGGCAAATATTCAGGACGTCACCTTCCTCTTAATTAATGTCTACGCACCAAATATTACTACAAAGCAGTCCTTGTTTTTCCAAACACTGTCCGATCTCATTGCCGAAGACGAACCAAGTGCGCCTGATTGCAAAATTCTTTTAGGGGGGGATTTCAACGTAACTTTGGATCCAACTCTTGATTGCTCGGGAGGAAACCCAGCGTTAAAGGAATCTGTTAAGTTTTTAGAAAATATCATGATGGAAAACGATTTGGTTGACATCTGGAGAATCCGGAACCCGGACAGTAAAAAATTCACATGGAGACAGAAAAGCCCAATCATTCAAAGACGCCTCGATTATTGGTTAAAATCGATATCGTGTCTGCTATCAAAACTGATCACTTGGCAATTACGCTTGAAATCGATAGCCTAGACGATCAACCATGTGGTCCGTCCTTTTGGAAGTTTAATAACAGCCTCTTGGACGACCCTGTCTTCGTCCAAAACTTGCGAGACAAATTTCCAACTTGGCTCGAAGAAATCGATTTCTGTGATGACATTAGAGTTAAATGGGACTGGATGAAATATAAAACTCGTCAAGAAAGTATTTCGTACAGCAAATTAAAAGCAAAAGAAAGGCGGGAAAAACTCCAAACGATTGAAAGTAAGCTTAAAATATGCGAAAAGAAAATAGCAGAATCGCCAACAGATGAAAATCTTGTTAATCTTGAAGCGGTTAAGGCGGAGTATGAAAGGGAATATGACTACATTATAAAAGGCTCGATCATCCGTTCCCGGGCAACATGGTTCGAACAAGGAGAAAGAAATAGCAAGTATTTTCTGAATTTAGAAAATAATAATAAAAAGAAAAGCTGTATAAGAAAATTAATCCAAGCAAATGGAAAAGAGTCTACAGATCCAAACGTTATTCTAAATGAAATTCACACTTTTTATTCGGACCTTTATGATGAAAAATCAGTGAGACAAATCGACTCATCCACCTGTCCTTTCCTAGGGAACTTTTCTCCCATTCCTAAGTTAAGTGAAAACAAGCGTGATTCATGTGAAGGTCAGTTGACATATTCAGAATGTTTTGAGGTCCTAGCTACATTTGAAAACAATAAACCCCTGGGAACGACGGGCTCACAATAGAATTTTACAAATATTTTTGGCCAGAAATTGGCACGCTTCTTGTTGATTCGTTAAATTACGCTTATTTTCATGGAGAATTATCTAACACGCAGAAACAAGCAGTAATAACTTTAATAGAGAAAAAGGACAAAGATAGGAGATCTATTAAAAATTGGAGACCGATATCTCTCGTTAATGTAGATGTTAAAATTGGATCAAAAGCCATTGCTAAAAGGCTTGAGGACGTGTTACCACATATAATTCACTACGATCAGAATGCTTTCGTTAAGGGAAGGACCATTTTCGACGCTGTTCGCACAATAAGCGATGTTATGGACTTTTCAAAACAAAGAGGCTACCACGGTATTATGACGGCTGTTGACTTTGAAAAAGCCTTTGATTCGGTTAATTGGAATTTTCTCCTTAAATCTCTGGAAACTTTCGGTTTTGGTGAATCCTTCATAGCATGGATAACAATGTTTTATAAGAACATATCGAGTTGTGTAACAAATAACGGATTTTCGACTCCTTTTTTTAATCTATAACGGGGTGTCCGCCAGGGCGACCCGCTATCACCATCGCTTTTTATAATAGTACTTGAATTACTCGCAATCTCTGTCCGCAACAACGATCAAATTAGAGGCATTATGGTAGATGGAAACGAACTGAAACTAGTCATATTTGCAGATGACATGACATCATTTGTTCGTGATAAACAATCACACCTTGCTCTATTTAATACAATTAAGTTATTTAGCACTTATTCTGGCCTTTGCATAAATCATGATAAAACAGAAATTCTCCTGCTTGGAAACATGGAAATGAAAAGTTCAGACCTAGGTGTAAAGGAAATAAGCAAGGTTATTAAAATCCTTGGCGTTCATTTTACTCATAATTATTTGCTTTTCTGGAAAATGAATTTTGAAACCATTGAGAAATCTTTAAGAGAATCTTTAAAAGGCTGGAGTTGGAGAGGTCTCACATTGTTTGGAAAAATTCAAGTAATCAAGTCATTCGCTATACCGAAGATTTTATACCGGGCTTCTCTAATCTCAATCAAAAAAGATTTCATTAAAAGAATCAATAAATTATTATACTCGTTTATTTGGAAAGGAAAGGACAAAATCAAGCGTACGGCACTTATAAACCCCTATGATGAAGGAGGTTTGAAAATGCCTGATGTAGAGTCCATGATTAGCGCGCAAAGAGTACTTTGTATTAAGAAATACCTGAGTTCCAACCCAGCTGGTTGGAAGTTTTTTCTGGACTTCTACCTTAAAAGGGTCGGAGGCAAATTCTTGTTCCACTGCAATTTTGATTATACAAAATTACCAGTAGATCTCCCAGATTTTTACAAAGAATGCCTCCTGGTCTGGACCTCTCAAAATGAGTTTAACCCTTCCTCGCTTTCAGAGATAACAAATCAAGTCTTATGGAACAACAAGTTTATATGTATTGAGTCTAGATCAGTTTACAATAAAAAGCTACTTGAAGCCGGACTAGTTAAGATTGGCGACCTCTACGACGAAAGGGGCGAGTTCAAATTGGACAAGGAGCCATGGCGTTCATCTCTCTCGCCAGTCGATCACTTTTTTATCTTCCGTCTCTTTAACGCTCTACCTCAAGATTGGCGTGGGCAACTAAAAAGGAATAAGATCTTTATCTTCGCAAACACACAAAGGCAATCTCCAAGCGAGTTTTATTTTCGCTTAGAAGGAAAGAAACACACCCTTGACAATCTGCATTCAAAATCGTTGTATCAAAGTTTTGTGACTAAGTTATCCAGCAAGCCGACTGCTATGAAGAAATATGATAAACTTTTTAACACAGACACCTTTCGCCTTGACTGGGAGAAGATCTACCTACTGCCTTTTAAGACAACTCTTTACACAAAACTACGAGAATTCCAATATAAATTACTCAACAGAATAATATATACAAACGATATGCTTTTCAAATTTAGGAAAACCGACTCTCCTTTGTGTTATTTCTGCGAAACTGAGCCTGAAACTTTAGAACACTTCTTTTTCTACTGCTCAAAAGTGCGTGCTTTCTGGGAAGAGGTAAACCTCTTGTCAAACTCTCAGGGCATGATATGTAGGTCGTTTGATATTAGAGATATTCTATTTGGGGTGCTTGACATAGTCAGTAATGAAATTCTACTAAATTATATTGTCCTAGAAAGCAAACACTTTATCTATCGCACAAAACTAAATAAGACTTCCCTCTCACTTACATTATTAATCGAAAAAATAAGAAAAACATTTCAAATCGAACGTCATATAGCTAAAAAAAATAACAAATTACAGCTTCATTATAATAAATGGAATCCTTTTCTTCATCTAGTAGAACAGTAGCTCTCTGAAACCTTGTAATTATTTAGTCAGGATTTCTTTTGTCAGCATATTTGTAATGTAGTGTAATGTAGTGTCGTGTAGTGTAACACCTGTGGATGTAAAATTAAGAGAAAAAACAAATAAAATCCAAAAAAAAAAAAAAAAAACTCGTGAATTCTTCGCGTGCGAAATACAAATTTGTACATTTAATGAAGCTTATATGCAAATTTATAGTGAATACCCAGAACGCCATACGGTCTTGTCTTTTAGCTTTAATCTTTGACCCGACAACGTTAATTGAAATAGCTGTATAACAGCATTAGACAATATATCTTATTGAAGATATACAAAGCTGATTTTATTATGTCCAACATCCAAATAAGGTTACAAGACATGGCAAGATGTGCCAAGGCAACCAAAAACGGCTCGCAAGGACCTCCGCGATTTAATATTTTTCAGACAATTGTTATTGTGATTTGCAAATGGAGGACAAATAAGGCAAATTCTATTAAACTATGCATTGAAATTTTTTTTTAATAATTCGAAATGTAGGATTTTTTTCGGTGATTTTCTGCGAATTTCAGGAGGCAAATATTTCCGCTTTCATTTAAGTAATCCATATTAGGCCTCCAAAGAAGAAAACTGCAAGTGCGGGCTATATTTCTTCTTTGCAATGTAATTCACTGAATGTAAACAAACTGAAAGCTGTTTAAAACCACCGGTGTTGCTGGTAGATTGATATTTAACAATCATGCCATATTTTCATAAAATATCGACAAAGCTCGGCCACTGCCAGGCAACCTGAAGTTTTGTTTTCCCCCTGTGACAGACGACAATGAAATTTGTGCAAAGCTTTAATGACATTCAAAGAATATTTGGAAACTTGAGTCTAGAGTTGTTATCAATTTCCTTCTGGTTAGCAGATATAGGCGCGGATGCTTAATGGTCCGAGCGCTAGATTCTGGATCGAAACGTCCAAGCTCGAACCCAAGCTAGGGCCACTGTTGTCGAGTTCTTTTCTCCCACAGGAGAGGGGGGAGGGGGGAGGGAATCGAGGTAGAAATATTCCAAGTCGTTCCATTCTACTAAAATCGAAAAAAAAAATAGAGTAAAATTCAGCCTTAAATCTTAAGTAATGTCAACATTTTCATTTGAACCTGTTCAGCTGACCAAAGCAAGAAATATCGCTCTTTATGCCATAGAAGACATTGATAGAAAATACAGCCAGTCAGAATAGAAGAAAGCCGTTGTGTATTCGACGGTTAAACACAACTTTCCTATCGTTCGCTGCCATTATAATTCCCGTCGAAATTTAGTAAGCGTATTTTTTATTTCATGGTTAAGTCTCGCGTGTATAATACAAGTTACTCGTTGTGTATTCCATAGCATACCACTCGAACGCGTTGCACAACTAGTATTTATTTTGTCGTTTTGTTATCATCTCGCGGCGTTTACGTGTATATCGATGACTATTTCGTTCTCGTTGCCATTTTGAAATTTATAATGGACTTTAATTTAGACTAACCTAAAAACACAAAACGCACGTTCGTATTGAACCCGATTATTTTGAATTTCCACTAAAATCTAAATTCTTAAAAAATCGTGAACAAATAGTCAGTAGTGCGTCATCATTGATAGCTTCCTGCGCGACCTGAAATTACTTCATAGGTGAGCTTGGACACGAGTTCATTATCACGATACGTACTTTCTTAAACAGGTCGATTTTACGAGAAATTAAACGGTGACTTAGATGAAATAAATTGATGATAAAGATGATAAAGAAAATAACATTTCTGAGAACGCATGACATGGGTTTGATGGTGATGGGTTCGACTCCCGTTGCTCAGAAATGTAATCGGCTTCATTTAGCCAGGTTTATGTTTGGTTTTTACTGGTTACTTTCCCTGCGCAGGGCAAGCCCATGCACGTATATTGCATTTCTTCATATTAAAACAAGGGGCTCAGAACGATGGCGGTTTTAATACTTGTATTATTAGTGTAAATAACATTAGAGCAAATCTAGTGCACTAATATAAGAATAATCTGACTTCTCTATGCTAGCTACCTTTTTTTTTTGGCTCTGTCTAAATCATTGTAACACATAACAAAAATCATTTACAAAACAATAACAAGCCAAGTATTTTATGATCGGTAAAAAGCCGGATAAACATTCAACTGGAACTTCCGTTTGTTGAGAAAATTTGCTTTGAATATTTTTGTTGAATATTTTTTAAACATGCCAATTGTTGTAAAAGGCAACATCGGTTTCTCACTGCAATGTAAAAATATTAAACGACTGAATGGTAAAAGAGACTGTGAATAAAGAAATTTCCTTTGGAATTTCCTTTGCGTTTTCAATCAAATTACGATCAAGTCTAAACAAACACCACGGGATTTGAATTGTGTGATGTTTTATTGAAACTGTGTATAAATATATGAATGTTTAATTTATTTTGGAAAAAAATCTTATATCTTCTGAATGCACAAATATGTTTAATTTTAAAGCATATTTCGAATTGGACATCATTTTCCTTCATATTCATATGCTACTTTTAAAGAGATGACTGGAAAAAGAGACAATAGACAGTAATAGTGTGATCAATACTAAAGAAAACCGCTTGATAACTGTTCTTCCACGTCATTTACTACCACGTTCAACTTCTAATTTGGTTGCCATGGTGAAAATAGAACCGCTTTACTTAGCAGCTTTTAGATACTCTTTCAGCACATGCAAGTTCTCACTGCTGGCCTAATCATGTAAGCAAGAAGATACTTTGCAAATGCTACCAAAAGAAGCTTGGCTAGTTGGTGCTTTTCTGCAGACGTATACCTAAGTGAAAAGCTCAAATTGAATAAACATTGTCATTGTTAAAAGAAGTAGATTCGGTTGTTTGATCTCTTCGTAAATTTTATCTTAAATCACACAAATCGAAAACAAGCTGCACGAAAAGAATGTTTGAACAGTCCTTTACATATGTTCAGCTAAAATAACTAACAACTAGACCGGAAATTATATTTCTTTAAAAGAAGAAATTTGTATTTCTAAGGTCTTGGACAAGATCAAATTTTTAAAAACAACAAACTACGTGTAAATCTTAAGCGGCCATCTTTATTCTCCCAGAATACTCTAGTTACATCACATATTAGGCCATGAGATACCACAAAATAATGTAACATTGGGCAATAAGTTATACTTGTTCGTTACCACTCTTGCTTTGATTGAATTTAGTTCGCTGTGTCGATAAAAACATCACTCAAGAGATATTTTAAGAGAACGTAAATTTAATAATGGTAAAACAAAGCTGTTCGAGTATTGCCTTTTTTTAGTTCAATATTTTTCATACACTCTAGCAGCAGTCAACATTCAGTAAGGTTTTCTTTGTGAATTATGATTGCTTGGATGCAGGTTTTCCAAATGTCAATAAAAAAGCAAACAGTTTCAAAATGAATAAAAAACCCCATCACGTTTAAATTCTTATTGGGTTACTATGGTAGAACCGCTCAGTTGCTTTAAAGTACTCTTTCAACGCACGGAAGTTCTCATTAGGTTAGTGGTGTAAACTAAAAGATATGCTTTGTAAATGCCATCCAAAGAAACTAAACTTGATGGTACTTTGCTGCAAATTTTGCTGGTTACCTCTGTAAGACGCATCGAAAACCATATCTAAGTTTAATATCCACATTAAATAAACATTGTCATTGTCATTGTCAGTAGAAATGGATTCGGTTGCTTGATATTTTCGTAAATTTTATCAGGAGAAAATCAGCATGATAAGAATGTTTGAACAGTCCTCTACACACGTTCAGCTGCAATAACTACAAAAACTAGACCGGAAATTAAATTTCTTCAAAAGAATTTTTTGTATTCCAAAAGTCTAGGACAAGACCAAGGTTTTTCATTAAAACAACCGTGTGTACGTCTTAAGCGGCCATCTTTATTCGCCCAGAATTCCGTAGGTACATCACATATTTGGTCATGAGATACCACAATAAGTTATTCGTCATCACTCTTGCTTTGATTGAATTTAGTTCACTGTATTATTAAATATCACTGTTGGTTAATGTTAAATTGACTAAAGGGATATTTTAGGGGAACGGAAAAGTTAATAATAGCGAAGTGAAGCTGTTCAAGTATTGCCTATATTTTTTAGTTTAATATTTTCCATTCACTCTACAATTCCATAAACAAGTTGACAAAGATACACAGCAACAGTCAATACGCAGTACGTTTTTCTTTGTGAAATATGATTGCTTGTTCGCAGGTTTCTAAATGTCAATAAAACAGCAAACAATTTCAAAATGAATGAAAAAGCGACCAGTTTTTGGGGCGGGGGGGGGGGGGGGGGGGTTATGTATGGGGTAATCCATGGTTCTCTCAATTTTATTTTCCTTTCAACTCATCCCATTTAGTCTTACTATCATCTTTTAATTTTACTTTGTGGTTGTGTATTATAGCCGTCACTTTTCATTCCAATTGTACTCCAAATATTCGCTGTTTTCGACTTACACCATAATTTTCTTTGATTTGCTCTGCAACAGTCTGGATGAATGACGATGTGCTAGTGACCAATGCAAAAAAAAGTGAATCACTTACAACTGATTACTAGATGCAAAGAGTTATTAAACCTAACATATAAACCTTCTGCACCCCTGATTGTGTTATCTTTAAAAATGGACCTCCTTCAAATTAATTCGTGAAATTAGTAGCCTGTCTTTCGCCGTTCATCTGCAACAGGTGCATTTAAATAATATATCAGCACTTTCTTATGCTAATCCAATCCACTCAAAATCCTAAACAAGAATCGAACACCTCAAATAAAATACCTAAAGCAGCTTTTCAGGTGAGTTAACAATTGTTTTCCATAAATTCTCGGCTATTTTGTAGTTTTCACGACACTTCTTTGGTACCGTGAAGAAGCATCATGAAGTGGCTATACGTTCTTCTTTTGTGTGGAGTGGTTCTCGCTGAAAATCCAGATGGTAAGTTTTTTCCACTGGTTTCAAGTTGTTTAGAATATACTTGCTATCGCAGGTGGATAAAGTGAAGCAACGTGATATAACTGACTGTTTGTTGCAACTGTATCTTGAGAATGAATTAATGGTAGAAGCATTCAATTATAAAAATCATTCACTTGGAATGCGAAAAGACACAGGAAATATAACAATCTACTGGTGCAGTATTTTATGAAATCCCCTTGGGTGGGGTAAGGGGACAATCTCATGCCAACGGTTATCACTTAGGGTTTTAAAGCTTTGGCTGTTATATTTTTTTGATGGTTTAGGCCGATCTGGCTTGATATCACGTCCCGATTGGACTCCTGTAGGGATTTTCTTTAACACACGAGTTTACTCCCGGGATTGAATGTTATTAAAGTAAAACTGACGTTTTCAACTTTTTCAATAGAGAATGAGGGTATGGATGACCCGGATTTGTACGAAGGAGACATGATCCTAACAGCTGATCAACGCATGGCGGCCGAGATGGGAATGGACGTAGATAATCCACTTGGAAGAGGGGCAACCAAAGGAAGGCAATGGCCTGGTGGCGTGATGGCTTATGTCATTGACTCCAGTCTTTGTAAGTCTGTAACTGGCCTCGGTTTAGTAACTAAAGCCTTTATTGCAAGTGTTTTGCTAAGATATTATGCAAAAATAAGTATTGAAATGAAGAAGAAGAACAACAACAACACCAACAGCAAAAAGCAGCTTTTTTGTAAGACAATGTATTCATACGAATGCAGACAAACAAACAAGCAAATCTAAAGCAAGCTGTCAGCGGAATTAATATTACTTTTGTTCTTTTAAGCTCGTGATTCTCGAGCCATGGCGGCCATAAGAGCAGGAATGGAGGAATGGACGAGTAAAACTTGCATACGATTCAAGGAAAGGAGAAATGAACGAGCTTATGCAAACTTCAAACTTGGCTCAGGGTAAGCAGCGCACAGACAGACAGCCCACACATACATGACATAACTAGTATAAATCAACGAACGAACGGACGATCAAACGATGTAGCACGTACAAATAAGAAGTGTACATTTGTACAGGATGTATTTTTTCAGTTTAGACCATTCATTATTTTTAAATAGTGCTTATATAAATAGTGGAAAGGTTCATGCTAACTTACAGCCTTTCTCAGATGTTCTTCATACGTGGGGAGAACTGGAAGCCGTCAAGATATCAATCTTGCTAGAGGATGCTGGCACAGGGGAATAGTGGCGCACGAAATAGGTTAGTAATATGGGCTGATGACTTTCAAAAATTAAAGAAAGAAAATCTGACATTTTGTCGGCAGTGAACCATAGTGGACTTTTGAGGTCCTTAAATAGGTTTTGATAAAAAGGGTCTATGTATATTACCCTTCTAACAATTGCAAATTGTACGGCCTTTGATTAAACGAAACTCGAGAAAAACGTTGAAGAAACTTGCTATTTTTGCCCTACAACATTACATATTCACAAATATCTCGTGACGTTCCTTGAAGGAAATTAATCATGTTCGAAAAATTAAACAACAATATCTGGACTTAATAATCTGTCACGAATAATCGTTTCATTGAAATACTTGACACTTAAACATTTACTCAACATGGCATGATAGAAACCAACGTCAACCGCCAAATCGTGTGCTTATTTTACGCCTGATCCAACTAGTGAAATAAGCATCACATAAGTGAAATAAGCATAAGCGCAAGCACAAGAAAAAGGAACACGTTTCCTTTCCTTGTGCTCATGCTTGTGCTTATCTCACAAGTGATACGTCATCAGCGCATTTGTGGTTACGGAAACCATTAGGAATCACCTTAAAACTCATTCTATTTTTTTTATTCCTTAGGACATGCTTTGGGCTTCTACCACGAGCAGTCTCGTCCTGACAGGGATAGCTACGTCACCATCATGTGGGATAACATCATTGAGAGTGAGTAACATTGGGATTTTAGCTTTCTTTCTTTCTTTCTTTCTTTCTTTCTTTCTTTCTTTCTTTCTTTCTTTCTTTCTTTCTTTCTTTCTTTCTTTCTTTCTTTCGTTTTTTTACAAAGGGGCAGATATTTTTAATAATTGTATATGAATTCTAGTTTTAGTCTTTTTATCTCTTACATATGGATAATTTCTCGATTTCTTATATAGCTTTTTAGGTCTAGTTTTTTTTTTTTTTTTTCGCAGGACCCATGTTGATAGCAGTTTTTATAACTGAAATGGTCATCCTGCATAAATATGTTTTTATTATTATTATTTTCTTTCTTTCTTTCTTTCTTTCATTAAAAAGGGGTCTTCACGATTAAACTGTACGAACACTTGTTCAAATGATATTTCCGTATCTTGTTATCAGCTGAAAGTGACATTCTCGTTCCTCGCTTAAAGTGACTGGTAGCGATTTTTATAGCACTTTCCAGCACTAAAACTTTCACAGAAAAATACTGCCACTTTTTATCGGTTGATGTTACAATAATAGTATCAAACATCCGATTATTTGTTGCCCGGTAATTGTGATTAAGGGTTCTTAAAAAAGTTAGGATATTGTTATTATGGTAACCTGGTATGCCAAAAAAATGACCATAAAGGCCTGCTCACCAATGATTGGACATCATTGTAGCGTCAGGTTTAAAAACAGCTGTAGTTTCGTTCCATGCATCTTAGTATGAGTGCTGGAAAGTACTGGATTGCTAGATATCTTATGAATTATTCTTATTCCAAGGACTAGCCACGGAGTCAAACCCTTCGCTGTGATTGTATCAAGGCTATGAAAAGCGCTGAACTTTTTATTCAAACTTGTGAACATTCGAACCGATGCGCAAACATGAACATAAAGCCTCGCTTAAGTTTTGTTCAAACTTGTGTCAGTGAACATTCCAACCGACGCTTAAAACATGGAACCTCACTAACGTTTTATTCAAACTTGTAAACATTCGAACCGACGCGCTTTTAATTAAACATAAAACCTCGCTGAGCCTTTTTATTCAAACTTGTGAACATTCGAATCGACGCGCTTTGAACATAAAGCTAGCCTCGCTTAGCTTTTTATTCAAACTTGTTAGTTAGTCTACGGTATCTGTGTTTTCCCAAGAAGGCCCCCGTTAGGAACAAAAATGTTATCATCAGCAATGTGCCGACTGGATCCGATTAAACCCGAGTGCAATTTGGCGACACCGAACAGGAAAATCCCTAAGGATGGACAACAATAGCTTCATTGTATTAGAAAGTTTAAACCCTAACAATGGGCAAAGTTTGATATGCAAACACCACTTATAATGATAGCAGTGTGCCTCTGTCAATTGTCTTAAAACAGTACTAAAAATATATGTTTTTTAGTAATGCTCTTGCAAAAAAGAGAATGCTTAAAGCTCTGAGACATTCCTTCGAATGCAAAATACGTCTTGAACTTATTATTATTATTATTATTATTATTATTATTATTCCCACTGATGACTAATGTACCTGCCTCGTGTGCAAGGTTAATTTGAGTTATTAAACAGGATTGGAAGTACTTGTAGTGAGAAAGTTCATTGCTTTTGTCATTATGATTAATTTATTTTCAGGAAATAAGTTTAATTTCAACAAGTACAACCGGGGAACCATTGACTCTCTTGGGACAAAGTACGACTACGGCAGTGTGATGCATTATGGGAGTAGAGCTTTCAGCAAGAACGGAAGACCCACCATCGTTGCTAAGCAATCAGGGGTACGTTGCCATAGTTACAATTGACATCGGCCATTTCTGTACGGGTTGATTGAAAAAAACAACAGCAACAAAAGCAACAACAAAACAACAATAATAACGACAGAAACAAACCAACCCTTTCACTTCCTGGAGTGCACAAAATCATATTTTGCGAATAAACTTAACTTTTATTTCACAAAAGTTTCAAAAACGGCATTATGCACAAGTATATCCGTCCTTTTAACGCTTGTAAGCTGCTTTATAATTTATAAAGTCTACGAAATTTTTTTTTTCCAGGTTACGCTTGGTCAGAGGCGAGGAATCAGTGCTATAGATGCACAGCAGATGAACCTCCTGTACAAGGGTCAATGCGAAGGAGGTGGTGGTGGCGGAGGAGGAGGTGGAGGTGGGCATTGACACGTACAAATAAGCAACCAAACTGACAACAATACAACACAAGAAGAAGCTTTACTTGCATGACTAAAACTACATACAATATTGCAAAATAATAAAACTTAACAAGACTGATAATACTATAATTAAAGATAGAGACCGTACGGACAGTTACTCGAGTTTCAAGACTGATAATAAAAATGTTGGGTGTGTAGCCAGGCATGTTAATTTTTTTTGGTAAAATGAATTTAAAAGGTTGAAACTGGCTAAAAAGTATTATTTCGGACGTTTCGGCCACTCCTGTTGCCTTCTTCAGCAAAAGATAAAAAAATGCAAATATAACGCCTTTAGATATTTGCATTTCTTATCTTTTGCTGAAGAAGGCAACAGCAGTGGCCGAAACGTCCGAAATAATATTTTTTAGCCAGTGTTAACCTTTTAAATTCTTTTTACCAAAAAGACTGATAATAATCGTAATCGTAATCATTTCACAATAAATAAGTTATTATGTTAGTCATCAGTTTGATGTAATAGAACATTATTGCGTAAATCTAACCATGCCAAAATGAACTTCGTCAGTTGAATATTAACATAATAATTTGAAGAATTTATTAATTCAATTAATAACATCGTACTATGCTGCTCAGGAAAAGAAACCGCTTCTTCAGTTGAGAGGTTCATCCAGATGCATATTGGAGGGTACTTTCTTGGATGATAATATTACAAATTATTATACAGAAGCGAGTGTTTTACTGGAAAATAGTTCATACGAAACTACTTTGTTGTTACTTTTTCGCGTGAACTTAATTTCGCGAAAATGGAACGGGTATATTTCGCGGGACTACAATTTCGCGAAAACTTTTAAAATGCTAATCTATATTAACAAACTGTTAGTCTCAGAATTGGCACAAATGATTTTACTTTCCATTGCAATAGTTTCCAATGGCAGCGAACAAAACTGCGCCAACGATATCTTACAAGAACTGTAACAAAAAGAGAGCTCGAACACCAAACTTAATTAAGGTGATTCCACTGAATTGCATTGCGCATCCTAGCTGCGCAGAGATTTCGCGTCATTTAGCACGTGTACGAGCGTGCGCGCACACACAACATTACGGCTTTTCTTTTAGGTTAAGCTCAGAAGAGAAATAAATGGTCATTTTCTGCTAAACGAGCACGGTGACCCCCATTTTTTAATGCATAAATTTAAAATACATCTGGTTGACTACAATATATCGCAATTTAAAGAAAAGTTAAATACTCTACTTTGAGATATTTTTATTTGAATGCTTTAAAAAGTACGTTTTGAGGTAGTGCTGCTTACGCACGCACGCAGCAAAATCTTTAATTTCTTTCATAATCTTAATTCCAGTTTAATTAAAATAGTTTATTATGTAAGATTAAAGTCTATTTCGTTGAACTGCTTCGATATTTTAACGCTAGAAATGATTTTTTCTAGAAATGATAGTTCCCTTTTCGGATTATGAGGGTTCCTAGTATGAACCTCGTGGGTCATATGTTTACTATAATAGCCATCCAGATTGCACAAAAACGAGCACGGTGACCACCATTTTTTATTGCATTTTTGTAACGCTCATAACATAGTTATGAACTGGACCAAGTCTTAGAAAATTTTAAATACTTTTTCAGTGGAATCACCTTAAAGACATTACAGAACACGCACAAGATAGTTATGACGTTAAGGTTGAACAAAGAACTATACAACAGAGTATTAATTTTCGCGTAAACGTTTTTCAGGGGTCTTTAATTTCGCGAATTTTTAAAAACCCGCGAAAATCGCGGAAATTAAGTCCCGCGAATTTATGTTACATTAAGGTACATCCAGTACCGTAGTGGCGTATTTTTGATATCCTCGCTAGTGAGGATGCAGCTGTCGTAATTTCTCGCCTTTATACGTTTTTTCCGTTTAACGTTTACTCAATTCATGAAAGTTGTCTATAAAATAAAAAGAAAATTACATGGCGGCTTGAAGATATGAATTTTATTTTCTCGTGTTAAAAACAATATTCAGTTACTTATTCGCTGTGCTCATTTGGCAAAATATTGTTTTTGTCACTCGAAAATAAAATTCACATCTTTGTGCTGCCGTTTAAAATCCTCTATTTATTTCCATTTTCTCTCCTTTTCCATGCTAGGCGGCAGCTGTAAAGACAACGACAATAGATGCGGGGGATGGACAAGATACTGTAGCTATCACAAATATGTGAGAGCAAACTGCGAGAAGACTTGTAGACTGTGTTAATCAATGGAATGAAGCCACAGCAGAGATACGTCCTTCAAGGGTAATGCTATCAATGTCTGGAATACCATAATATCTCACAAATAAACCCATCCGAAAAAAAGTCCCTTCCTTCACAGCAAAAAGTTTTGTTTCCTTCTCCCAGCTCTGGATATCTGAATATGAACAAACGGGCTAATATTTGAACTGGGAGATTTCTTCGAATTATTAGCTTCCGAGCTTGTTTATCTTCTTAACGCTCAGAGATTTTTGATCTATTGAATTTCTCTTAAGGAAAACCCCCACTCTAGTTCAATAATTTGCAACAATTTCCTCAGGTAATATGCCTCTCCGAAAATAAGTCTGCACGAAAATAAGCGCTCCAAGAATGAAATATTTGCTAATGTTAAAATATTTCAACTCAGGGAGACTAATGATTGTATGATTGCATTTGATTCTTTAGGTGATCTTCAGCTGGAAAGCCAACACTGATGTAGTCGAATAGAACAGAGTAGAATAAAAGTATCAAAACTGGCAACTTGCCTCCTTTGTGTCATTTTAATTAAATATCCATAACCAGTCGTGAATCAAGAAGCAATTATGAAAGTTTTCGAGGAATTATAAATCTTCTTTAGTTATACCGTAAAATTCCGGTTATAAGCTCCCCCGCTTATAAGCCCCCCCCCCCCGATTATAGGCCCATCTAACTGGAAACAAAAAAATACATCCGGTTATAAGCTCCCCCGGATATAAGCCCCCCTGTGCTGGATGACAGTACTGAACAGGGTTAAATGTTGCTTTATTATGACTTTTTAACTTAAAAACGTATTTCGATCAACACTACTGTGGCTCGTTTCGAAACATTTTTTTTATTCCGCTTATCAGCTCCCCGGATATAAGCCCCTCCGCTTATAAGCCCACCCAGAACCCCTTACGAAGTTGTATAAGCCCAGGGCTTATAACCGGAATTTTACGGTATACGATCCTTGCTTTACTTAGGCGAACCATTAGCCAAGTGAAAATACAATTGTCAAGTGAAAATGTACAGCAATACTACAAACTAAAGTGTCTTTTAGGTGAATTAACAGCCCAGCGTTCAATTGCCCGAAAACAAGACTTTGAACTTTATCATGGGCTGCACGCGTTTAGGAGTACTACAAATAGCCTATTAATTTTTATAATTTAAGCGTTTTTCAACTGTCCAAATACCATAATGCATTACCCATAGGAAATTTTTCTTTGCTCGTTTTGCACTCAACATGAACTGTGTGGAGTTAATGCATAATAAGGTCCTGAAGATTAATATCTATCGAATTTTACAATAGCACGATAAATGGACATTGTTTAATGAGGATCCATGAGCCCTTTGACTGACAAACCTTTGGCTGACGATTCCCTATTCCCGATCGAATTGGAAGTTAGAAGAGTTGCTCTTTCATAATTTCGGTATGTAAATACTTGTTTTTATGTAGTGGTAGTGGCAGTGGTAGGGGGAATAGTGGACTTTTTGAACGAGTCAGAATCTCCTAGCGCAAATTTAAGCACTAATGAAGATAGAAGATAAAAGATAAAAGTAGCATATAAAATTACGCTAATATAAAAGATTAAACTTAAACTAAATCTATTAACGGTCACAGCATGTAATTACTATTTAACAAAAAGATTCCATTTTGCCGCACGAGGCGATAGCTGAGTGTGTCACTGGAGTTCGTACCACATTTTGACTGTCTTCTGTGAGTCACACCATGCGGTGACGTCATCTGTGTCTGTACTCTGATAGATTACACGCATCAACCAATCTCAACGCGCGCAGTACAATAAAATGACTTTTTGAGGGAATATTGCTTATTTGCGCCCGCGTAGTGTCATTTGGGGCCCGAGCGCGAAGGGCAAGGGCCGCAAATGACACTACAAGGGAGCAAATAAACAATATTCCCGAAAAAAGTCATTTTATCATCATTATTATCAATATACAAGGCCAAATAACATCCAGATATAAACTAACGCATTTAATGAGCTTTACATGTTCAGTAATATAAGTACTTCGCGTTGAAAATTTTGGCTATGCTACACTGAGGCCCATGTATTGTATAGGTGTAGTTAAAAAGAGGTGCTATGTCTCTGAAAATAAATGGATAATAATTTACGAACTTACATTTTCCATTTGAGCCTCGACGTAAAATCCCTGCAATGCTTCAGTTAATTTAGCTTGGCCTGAGAAATACAAAATGAAGTGAACCGTTGTTTTGTTGTGTCTCGTTTCTCGTAAGACAACAAGAAGTTGCTCTCTTTGTATCTTCGATTGGCCTTGTGCTTTTTCTTCTAAATCCGAATCTTTTAGCTGCATTTTGTCCCACCTTAAATTTTCGGAAATTTAAGGTGGCACTGAAACCGCTAGATAGAAAATTTTTAACTTTGCAAAAAGTTGCATCTTAACATGCTAATCATTATTCAATAATAAAAGATGGGGGTCACCGTGCTCGTTTTTGAGTTATAAGCACTTGAAGGCAAATTTAAGGGTGTTTTTAACAGGCTAAACTGTTGCTATGGTAACCAATGACATCATAAAAATGGCTACAACTTGTTCAGCAATGATTGAACATTTGTTTGACATCATTATTGTAGCAGCAACTGATAACAATTTGTAGTACTGACCCATCAAAGTTTAAGAACTGGAAAAATGCTGGAAACCATACAGTTATTATAAATGAATGTCTGGATTTATTCTTTATATATTTGTATTCTGTTATAAAGTTGCCCTTTTGTATAATGGTATATTTTTCAGGTTAGAATTGGTCAAACAGGCCCGTAGTCAGGGGGGGTGCGACGGGTGCGTCCGCACCCCCCCCCCCCCCCACGAGCCTTGGAAGTCCGCTCCTTGTGAAAAAAGTATAAAAATAAATAAATAAATAAATAAATAAATAAATAAATAAATAAATAAATAAATAAATAAATAAATAAATAAATAAATAAATAAATAAATAAATAAAGGGAAATGGTATTTCTGTACTTCGTCTAATTACATTTAATGGGTCCACCATTTGAAGATTCGTGTGGCATATTTTTGACCAAATTGTGTGATTGTAGGTTAATTTTAACGATACATTCTAACTAATGCCGTTCATAGTCAGCAAACCGACTCTGGCTGATTTATGTAATTACTATTTGACACCGAAATAAAGATATCTATCTTTTTCCAGTCTTCCTTTAAAAGAACTGCCGTCATTGTTAGTTAAATAAATTGTAAATATGTTTACAAGGTTCTGTTTGTAAAACTACGTTTTGAATTTAAAAATGTACCAGAATTATTGTCCTTGGTGACTTCACCTTTATATGGCTTGTTTCCTAACAAACTGTCTTCAAAACGCACGAAATGCGGCCTCAGATAACCTATTTTTTCAAAATTTTCTGGGGGAGAATACCCCCAGACCCCCCTTCGGGCTCGCGGCTGCGGCGCTCGACATTTCGCGCCGGAGGCGCTCATAAGCACCCCCCCAGCAAAAATCCTGGCTACGGGCCTGTCAAAGGAGAGGCATCAGTGCTATAGATGTGAAACAAATGAACCTTTTGTACAAACAGGAGTGCTCAGGGGGAGGAACTGGAGGCGGAGGAAATGGGGGAGGTATAAAACAACCACTGCTTTAAAGACTCTCTGTCGACCGGCATACATTGCGCGCCTTACCCGAGGTTTCGTAGGCTACGAAACCTCCATTGTTGAGTTGTGGATCATTTCGCTCTTCAATCCTTTATAATCCGAGGCATCTATCGCGACTTTTCAACAGCTATTGTTATTAATGAAAAGATTGATTATCGTTCTTTACATTGAGGCGAATATTTCGTCGTAAATTGCTTGTTTGTTACATGTGCGAGAAGCTAAACAACGGGCCGTACGCGATGCGGTTTTGGTCATGTATGGCGGGTGCGAGGAACCGCCGGTGGAAGGCCTTGACTTTGACTACAACCTCTTCTGAAGATATTTATTCAAGAACATCTGCCAGGAATCAGTGGAGAGCCAAAAAAGATGGCGTCGGAAACAAGAAAGAAGGGGAAAATGCTCCCGTTTGTTGCAGTACGTGACACTGAATCACTGCTGAATTATTCAGATACTTTTCCTTTCGCATTGCTAGTAGATCCTTCCAGTACCAGGTTAGCTTTTATGAGCTCATTTGAAATTTATGTTGGTGTTAAGTGCTTTCTTTGCTGTGTTTCCTCCTTGTAATGGCAACCTTTTATTGCAAAAAATATCGAGCTGAAAATATTTGAAAATGTGTACGTGACCAGTTATCGGAACAAACTCGGTAGGGATTTCAAACCGTGGTATGGAAATCGCCAAGAAATATTTATTGCTCATGTTCTACATGTTGGCTTGGAAAGTATTTTAAGCACACTCAGTACTGTATATATATTCTGTATGCTTCTGAAAGCAAATAAACACGGAATTTAGTATACATTGAGTTGTTTTCAAATGACGCGTACGGCGACCAGAGCTTGTAGTTTGCGACCCCACAACGCAAGGTCATAATTTCAAAAATGAAGTAGTTGTTAACCAAATGACCTGAAAAGCATACATTTTATTACTCTTCTACCGACAAATTTTATTTTAGGTCGCCAATTGCCTCAAATCCTTTTTATTTTCAAACGATTTTCTTTAGCGACAGAATCAAAACAATAACAAACGCTCGCAATGTATGCCGGTCGACAGAGAGTCTTTAAATAATATGCAGGACATTTACATCCGGTGTCAGACGATTTTTAGAGACTGCGCACTTATTGTGCCTTTCAATAACATGCGAACTCTGAAGTTCAAAACCCAATTAACGATTACTTTTTCCGCTGTCGTCAATCACAATTACGGTGACAGCCAACGAACCTTGGAAAACAGAAACAAACAAAATGGATCGAAATCTACCAATCACAACCCGCAGACGTGTCCTTTTGACCCGGCTGAAGTTCTGTTTCCTGAGAGGTCTGCTTAGAAGATTGACGCCAGCGAAAAACGTAAACCGTTGGTTGAGGTTTGAATTTGAGTTCGCATGTTATTGAAAACCGCAATGATATCAATTGGTCATCAACAAAGGGACTGTAGTGTTGATCACAAAAAGTTATCAGAGTTGATAAGTCTAGTTATCGGAGAGCCTCTACATCGCACGACTCCGTAGCGTATATTTTCACCCAATAATTTAGTTCATAGAAGTAACGTTGAATTCATTATCATGATACCCATGTAAGCTGTTACAGTCAAACCGGATGTTCTTTTGATAGGAACTCTGTAATGTTGTGGCGCAATGTTTCAATATTGATTGGGATTTTGCTCGACGCAACTTGCAACTTTCAACTCAATTTTGCTCGAGGAAGTTGCCAAGTTCTGGTATTCACTTTTCCGGTATAGAACGTAATAATCCCACCTGTTTCAAAGAAGTACGAAATAATTGCCCTATGGTCAACTATTTATTACCAGACGACAAGAAATTATTGACAGGTTTAGTTCAAATTGCCAAACTGGGAATTGCGCTCAAAAACCGGAACTTGCTAGAACAAATTTGAATTGAAAGTTACAAGTTGCGTCAAGCAAACATTCTAGTTTGCCGATTTGAACTAAACCTGTTGGTAATTTCGTGTCGTCTGTTGATAAATAGTTGACCAAAGGGCAATTATTTTCCCCTTCTTCGAAATAGAGGTGGAATTATTACGTTCTATATGGGACTAATGAAAACCGGAACTTGGCAACTTGCTCGAGCAAATTTGAATTGAAAGTTGGAACTTGCGTGGACCAAACTGCCAATCAATATTGAAACATTGCGCCACAAAATTGCAGAGTTCCTATCAAAAGAACATCCGGTTTGACTGTAAGACTGATATTAGTTTATAAGGGTACCGGCCTCCGTGGTTAGCATTCGTTTGTACGAATTATAGCAACACAAAAGGTTTATATAAGCGTAACCTGTCATAGCAAAAACGTGCTGCATAGTAGGATGCCATGGCGAGACAAAGCATGATAGAAATGTTAGGAACGATAAGCTAGCTTCCTTTGTTGTTATCATTTGTTCATTAATTTGTTATCATATAGGAAGCAGTAACTGTGTAGACACTGACAAGGATTGCTATGCATGGACAAAGTACTGCAGCAATCACAGTTATGTGAAGAAACACTGCAAGAAAACCTGCAACCTCTGTTGATCAACGAAAGGAGGTGAATGAAACAATCCTTTTATCAAGAGTCATGTAAATAATGAGTATAGTTAAATTAAAAAAAAATAATAATCAGCTCCTACCCAACCCCAACGCAAAAAGCTCTCTCCCCATATCTGAATATAAACCTTTGGCTAAATGAGTTAAAAAGCTAATCTTACCTCATTCAATTTTATCACCCGCACTTCAGAGCTTGTTTTGCATTTTATATTAGTAAGTAACTCTATCAGCTTTACATTTAAAACTGTTATCAATAGAGGCCCTTGTAAAAAAGTAAAAAAAAAAGTCACAAAAAGCCTTACAAAGCACCTAAAAAGTTAAAAAGATTATAATATATAAACTAAGTTAAAGTTAAGCTATATATGTGTAAAAACGAAAGTAGGTATAAGGATGGTTAGAAAATTGACGACTTCAAACACAGGCAGCCCAAGCTCACGTTTCGAGCGGTTGGTAGGTATAAATTGGTGTTGCGTAACACTAGACCGTTGAGAATATTATAAGGCTTTGTATGGGATTTGGGTCGATTTTGGCCGTATTTATGCTTAAAATACAGTAAATATACAAAATAAACTTACTTTTGCCATTTGCTGTGTCCTTTTGCCTGTTTTGCGTCTTGAAGTGGTGTTTTAGTCGATTTTTCTCTTCCCTGTTCCTTCCTTCCTAAGACGGAGTCAAGGCGAAACACTGCCATGGCGATCGATCCGCGATCGAGCGGCGATTTTTAGCCCGAAAATCGGTCCCAACGGCGTCTTTTCCTTTCTCACGTAAAGGTCGTTAGCTCTCCTCCTCCCACGAATCCACAGCTTTGGAAAATCTCAATGCATACCCTTTGAAATAAACCGATTTCCACGACTAATCCATAGTTTCGGCGGTCTGCAATTCCTGTGTAATTCGAAGTGGACACGACCGTTTCAAACTAGGCTTAGGGAGGGAAGGTAAAAATTACTTAGAAAGTTTCGGATTGCGACTAAGTAATTTTTACCTTCCCTCCCGTGGACGTATGTGGATTTGACACCAGGCCAGGCCGCTAAGCCTAGTTTGAAACGGTCGTATCCACTTCGAATTACACAGGAATTTCAGACCTCCGAAACCTATGAATTAGTCGTGGAATTAGTCATGGAAATCGACCCAAATCCCATACAAAGCCTTATAATATTCTCAACGGTCTAGTGTTACGCAACACCAATTTATACCTACCAACCGCTCGAAACGTGAGCTTGGGCTGCCTGTGCTTCAAAACATGTGTATAGCGTTTTCACGAGCAGTTAATTTTTATTTGAATCTCTGTTTTTTTTCGAGGTAAGCTCTCCTCTTAATATAAGCCGATTCATTTTTGTCACCAAATATTTCTTCCGATAGAAAGCTTTTGGTTTTGGAAATTAAGTCCACCAAAAAGCTTTCCAACAAAACTAAGTCCATTTGCTTATGACCACAATTCACTTGTTTGCGATTCGAATATTTTGACTTCAAGTGCCTGATAATTGTTTTACTTTTGATTTTTACAGGTCATCTACATCTGGAAATCAAACACTGATGTAATGTTATATTAAGCGGGATAGAATAGAATAAAAAATAGTGCAAAATATCAAAGTGTGTTCTTTATTATTGCTATTGAATACTCTTGCTAGCCAACCATGAAAAAGGCCAATAGACCTTATGCATGATGATGACTTATACTCAAAATTCACCACAAAGCAAATTATTCATTTACATTCTCAACCCTCTGCACCTTATACAGTTTTCATGTGGATATTATTTCCACCTTTGGTGCTTTGAATATTTGTTCCTTTTGGAAGATTGTACTTGGAAAGCGAGGGTTGGTGGTGAAACCAGGAAGTGTGACCTAAATATGCATAAGGGCTATTCTAAAAAATCGATACTTTGTCTTCATTTTTTATACACTTTACTTCAAACGATTTGTTTTTTATTTTTATTTTTAACGATACAAAGTCCTATTTAATATAATTATGGTCTAACTTTTGCCAAAATTGGAAGAAAAAAAAATAAGACAAAGCAAAGCCTTCATAGAGTTATGATATCTATGGCAAACTTCTTGGAGAAAAACGGGCGATTCTGAGAGATTTTACCTGTGCATAGCCTTACCAGTTGACGATGACAGCCACAAGAAGCCAACGTTATGCTACACTTGAATCTATCGTAAAAGCTCTACTAAGCTCCATGAGGAATATTTCTTTTTAATTATTTTAAATCATATATATTAGAAACAAAGTGACTTTTTATATTTCAAATATGAAGGTCGCATGAGTTAGCCGGATGTTCGGAAATAAATTTTCAGAAAAAAAAGCCACATAAATATTAAGCATTATTATTGATAAGAACTGTGGAAGGATGCATAACGTTTCCTTGTCCATAAAATTATCACCAAAGGAATCGGCGGGGGTGTAATAGACATGAGGGCTTTAAAACTTTCATTGTTTTCGATGTACCGATCGACCTGCAATTTATGAACTGGATATATTAAATACAAGACACCACTGCATTAATTCACATTTATTCTCCTATTAAGCTGCATCAAGCTATGACTTCCAAATAATCTGCAAAAAAATGAAGCTTAGGTTAATATAATATTCTGTAGATTAAATTAGAATTAAACTTAACTTAACCCCGGGTGTACGAAATTTGAATGCCGCCCCCCCCCCCCCCCCCCCCCCACCCACCACTCCACATTCAATTTAGAATTCTAACGCTAACACTTATTTAAATAGTTTCCATTTATCATCCATCAGGGAGTTGTTCGTTTAACTGGCTTTCATGAATTGACGTGGTGTTTTACTTTTTATTGGTAGAATAACAAATTACGGCATTGCAGCTCGGTTTCATGCCTTGAACAGCTCAATATACAAATTTTATGTTCTGATATGATATACTTGCGCTATGATGAAGCTTTTAATCGTGAGTGATCCTTACTTTTGGGCGCTTAATGCAACAGCAGTTGGTTATAATAGTAAGCTTGCGTCCTTACCCTTAATATGAGCACTGAGTTATCTGTCGCATTGTGTTGATCAGCACAGATTGCAAGTCTTCTTGCAGTTATCTCTCACATATTTCCGATAACTACAGTGTTGACTCCATACTGCACATTTACTTCCTTCTTTATCCACGCAGCTTCCTGTGAAAGAGAAAAGAATTGAATGTTACGTGAGATGGTCGCCCGAGGATGGTGGAAATCTTCTGTGTTAATGATAAAATAGAAAAGTATTACATCGTAAATACTCTTTTTCTTTGGCCATCGTAGCTTAACTAGAAATATCACGAAAACTGCGATGATAAACATTACGAACAAACGCATTGTTGGAAAAAAATTATACCTTGTATTATATGATTGCCTAGATACTATTGACGCTATATTAATGCAAGTAATAAAATGAAAACTGAACGTTACGTTGCCTTAAATTTCTTAAAGGCTAAAAAAATGACATTGCTTAAATTGCTTTCACACTGCGAGGATCATTTTACTCATTTCAAAGAAACTGGAAATGCAAACTATAGCAGGAAAAAACTATATTAGGTTTCTTTCAAGCCAAATTGGTTTCCGTATTCAGACATTGATTGATTAACTGCTGCTCGAATGCTCTACGCTCTTACCGTCACAGGTCTGTAGATTTCAACTCTGATATTCGGCTTTTTGCTGATCTATTTAAGGTTGCAAAATAAGTTTTTTTTGTGATCACCTCCTGGCTCTCTGCACTGTATTTTGTACAGAAGGTTCATCTGCAGCGCGTCTGTTGCACTTATAGATCTCCGCTGACCAAAGGAAACCTAAAAAGAGTTAAATGTAGTAAACATCTCTCAATGTGACAGCTTTCGTCCAAGATCTAATAACATGTGGTTACGGTTACCCCAGGTTTCTTAGCAACAATCGTAGGTTTTCCATTTTTGCTGAAAGCAGTGTTCCCATAATGCATCACGCTATTGTAGTCATATTCAGTGCCAAGGGAGTCGATTGTTTCTCGGTTGTACTTATTGAAGTTGAACTTCATTTCTAAAAACAAAAATCAATCAGCACGTTAAAATTGCATATAGCACAAGCAGACAAGACATGGAGAAATCATTTCAACAAGAGTTACGAAGATGTTCGACGCACGCACTGCGCGAACAGACCATAAACGATGTTTGTTAGATTTCTGTATCTAGGGAAAGGAAAACAGTTCAAGTCAAGCGGGAAATGGACCGTACTGTAGAGAACCGCTGATAAAATTGCCCAATCACAGCTCACATATTACTGATAAACGTTAATACTGTTCTTATACTGATTATAAGTGCCTGTAATGTAGAAAACAGGCAACACTCTCTGTATAGATTGGACTTATTGAGGGTCATTCTGTTATTGTCAGTTAACAGTTAAAACATAGTTCGTGATCACATTTACACAGAGGATTCAGTGATTAGCAACAGTACAGTATACTCATTAAAATATAGAAGTGTAATGTAAAGAAGTATGTTACGCACCAAAACAGATTAAATATGGAACTAAACAATTCGGGCTTAGCCCTTCAGCAGTGGTAGATAAACAATTGCAACGTGACAGAAGTTATATTCAAAACTAACGTTCAAAGCCCAGTGTGCGCTTAGAGTTACTGTTCATCCCACGTGGACACATGCAGTGTCGAAGTATAGAGCGTTTTCACTCACATAAACGGGGGTCCATATTGGTTCACTTAAACCCTAAGACGATTTTGCATAAAAATGGAATTTATTTTCCCAGGGGAATGTGTTGGTACACCAGTATGGCTGCCGTTTCTTCGTTTTAGAACATTTATTTTATGGCTGCCGCAACGTCATGTAAAAACGCTCTACTGATACTGATTAAACGTTAAGAAGTATACCTATTAAATCGATTTTCTTAATCACTCATTTAATAACAGACGAATTGGACTCCACCCAGTCATATCACTGTTATTATGAATAACACCCAGCATTTTAAACGCATTTTTATGCCTAACTTACTCTCAATGATGTTATCCCACACGATTGTGACGTAGTCATCCCTGTCAGGACGAGACTGTTCGTGGTAAAATCCCAAAGCATGACCTGAAATGAAAAGTGGAGTTCCAAGGAAACCCAACCTGTATGTATTCTATTATGGATAGAATCGAACGATGTAGTCAAAGTCAAACACTCTATATAGATATAACAATAACAAGCGTTTAATAAGTATTAAAGGAAAAGTCCGCATTCAAACTCAGTGATCCATTAGGGCGGCTTTTTTTCTCCGGTTTCAATAGCATGAAGAGAAGTGACTATAAATTTGGATGACTATCAGTATATTCATTAGGATTTAACACTTCTGAATGAAGAATAACAAAGTCTTCGGGAAGTGCTCGATCAAGCGCTCTAACCATTAGGCCACCGCGCCTTTTTATTTTTGGAAAAAGTAAAACTTGCACGCTTGGACATGCAGTACGGAATACGAGACTAACCTATTTCATGGGCAACAATTCCCCTGTACCAACACCCCTCAGCTAGATTAATATCCTGACGGCCGCCATTTCTTCCTACACGTGATGAACATCTAAGAAAGTAAAAGTTCAAAATTTCTCTCAGTGTTAGTAGATTTTAAGGATTTATGCTCGTCAACTTATCTCGTCTGATGAACAGTGTTGACAGCGCTAATGGATTTTAGAAATAGTTTAAATAAAAGTTGTGTGTCAAATCGTAAAATTATGTGCACTGACTCACCCAGCACCAAGTTTAAAGTGGACATAATCTTTTTCGTTTGTTCTTTTCTTAAAGCGGATGCAAGTTTTAGAGGTCCATTCCTCCATTCCTGACAATACGGCAATCCTAGCTCGCTCAGTCCCAGCTTTAAGTAAACGCAATTGACAAAAAAAACATAACAATAGTAAGAACAAAAAAATATAGCAACAACAACAATAAATATATAAGCAAAGGTGTCGATCGCCTTCAGCATCACATCAAGAAAGATAACGCCGGGCAAGATCTTTTACTGAAGAAGTAATTTAAATTGCATTGGTTCGTTTTAGTATTAACACTATCAACAAAAACAACAACAACACCATAAAAATGAGAAATTGTTCAGTTTGTAGGTGTTTTACAGATTTCGAGGTTAAAGAAACCAAAAAAGTTAATCCAGCCTTTGCCGGTAAGGCAAACGCATCATTAAAAGGTAACGCAGTAGTCGAAGCAATCAAGGTTTCTTTTAGAACAAATTAAAGAAAAGCGTACAAAAACTTGCATCCATTTCGTACGGTATCACTCCGCCGGGCCATTGCCTTCCTTTGGTTGCACCTCTCCCAAGTGGATTATCTACGTCCAGTCCCATCTCGGCCGCCATTCGCTGTTCAGCTGTTAGGATCATGTCTCCCTCGAACAGATCAGGATCATTAACACCAGCATTCTCTGGGGTAGAACAGAACGCAGTTAAGGGAAGTCGATAATTTTCATTTCTTAAGTAAAGATCTGATTCTCGGACAATTATTAACAATTATTCACCGAAGTGGAGGTGAATAGTACTTTGCTAATCACCTCTGAGTTAACCAATCAGCGCGCGCGGAAAGCACTATTCACTTGTGCGGTATATACTAAATACGTTTATTGAAGATAGAAAGACCTCATCGATGAGCTTCTTTACTCATCATGTGCTGAAATGTAAGTGAAAGAGTCTTGTTTGATTGTCAGTAGCAACATTCAAATTTCTTACCGTCAGGATTTTCTGACGCTACGAAAACAACTCCAATGCACAAAGGAACGAACAGCCACTTCATGATGCTTCTTTGTCGATCAAAACGATGTGGAACTTACTTTTTAATGCGCGAGGGTGTGTAACCTGCAAGTTATTTACATTTTGGAGCAATTTCCAGCAGTCCTTAAAAATGCAGGCCTTTTGTTAGTTCAGCTTGCTTAGACGGTGAAATTCAAACAGTTTTTTGTACAATTTTGACCATCTTTAAGCTGTTAGTAATACCCAGGATGTGTGACGGCTTGTCAATTAGTATTTTCATATCATTTCCATGCAATAACTTTTACTTGACGCTTCAATGGTCTTTTGTGAATTCAGTCTGTTTACATAAAATCAAGGCTCAGACATTTTTTTCTTTAATTGTCGGTCAATTTTCAGATAGCATGAAGCTCTTTTGATAGCTTTGCAATCTTTTTCAGTCCACCTGTACAACTGAATCAGCAATTTTTCAATGTAGCTCTTAGCTTTGACGCATCTGCCTACAATATTGGCAAATATGTTTGGCTGCTCAAATCCTTATTTTATGGAAAGGAAAATTGAAAGTCATGACTTAGATGGTCTGGGATCTTGACTTGCAGTTTTTAACTAAACGCATACAAGTTCTTCTAGTTTTGAAAGAAAAAAAGGATAAAATGGATTGGTTTATTATAAGACGTAGTTCAACGATATTTGTAACCCATTCAAGAAGCGACATTCTTATAACAAGCTATAGGTAAAGGAAACTATATAGCTGCAACATTGTCGGCATCAGGGAGTGTTTTATGCTATCTCCTCTGCGCTTTATGCCGAACATATTTGCTGTAATCTGATAGATTTGTTGCGTGTTGATGGCGAAGTGATAATATTTAATTGATAATTACTGAGGTTCACAGCATTATTGAGTATCATTGCAGGCAGCTAAGGCCGCTCTGACCCTCGTAAAACCCTATTTTTCTCTCTATGTACTATATACATCGATGATTTCAGCCGCTTCCACATCGATGTTTTGGTGCGTGGCTGAAGGCAGGAAAGAAAGAATAAAGAATATAATATAGCATAAATCAATTGCATCAGTTCACTGAAAGTCAACATGACTGCCTCCTTCAATTGAGTTATGTGCTATGACTAATATCACCTGTATTGGGTAGCCTTTTAAAACGATAAGTATTCAGGATCATAGCTAGCGAGAGGCAAGAGGTGACACTTGCTTTGTCTAGATTTTACACGAGATTGACTTTTCTAAAGAAAAAAAACTTTGTGAAAAATAATGGAAATAGCATTTCAGTGGAGCTTCTAGATTTCAAATCCCTCCTCCCCCCCTCCCTGCAGCAGCTCGCGCCTTCGGCCTTCGGCGATCGCAGATCTAGCTAAGGCTCTGGTGTTAAAGCTAAAAAGGTTCTGGAGTGGCTTGTACAAAAAAAAAGAAAAAAAAGAAACTAATATCTATAAAATTTAAAACGTAAATTTAAATGTAGATGTAGAAACGTCGATTTCTACAATAACAAATAATTGTGGGCTCATTATTTTCTCCCGGTTATAATAAATCGTTGACTAATTTGCCATTTGTTCAGTCAAAGCATCCGCTAGACTGCATTAAACATCCACTCATTTTCTATCTACGCCGCAAATTGAAATGGCAATCATTACCAGCGCTGGCGAGCATGCATTGGACTATTCATCATTTTTGTCACTAAAGAACGTAATGGCCCGGAAGGATAACGACCTCTGGCCCGTCGGTGATTCACGAACTTCTGCTCTAGTAACATTCTAAATTTGAGCCCATACTCATAAAATATGTTCTTGATGATGGAGCTGTGAATCACGTAGACCATATACGTGTGAGCTACGGGAAGTTAGGAATTTCTTACTGAAGTTAATTTGCCAGTTGTGCCGGAATCATCTTAAGCAAGCCTTATTGAAGCAGCTTCCACTTTATATACCCACAAAACAAGATAAATAAATGAAATTAAAGAAAGAAAAAAAAGTAAACTCCAAACCAGACTATTGGACACCGTTATTAGCGTCGGTCCCATTCTTCCGAGAGGTGGCGCCAACACAAAGTCACGACTGGCGAGTATCGTGGGCGCTGTTTGAGGCGTTCTGCCGGGACGACGATATCAATTATTTAGCAAGGCAGCCACACTGGACACGTATCCGTTTTCGTTTGAAAACACACGGTGAACTCCTAATTCTGAAAACGGGAAAAAAGATAAAGAAAAAATATTCGCTTCAAACGTCAAATTAGTAAATTAAGAAAAATATCTAAATAAATGGCAAGAAAGCTGCTAATTGGTTGGCCGCGTTGACTGCTCATTGACCCTTTAATTTGCATGACCGGCAGCTTTTTGATTGGCTAAATGTCGAAAGTACGATTAATATTCAATATTCTCGCTAGATTATATTAAGTTGCAAGCTGCAAACATACACGATACCATTTCTATTAGCATTTAACAGGTTGACACCCAGCTGATGTGACAAGAGCAACATGAAGTGGTTTGGTGTTCTTTTGTTGGTCAAAACGGTTTACAGCGCTTCTCACAACCCTGACGGTAAGCCTCGGAACACTATCAGTGAAAACCAGCTAAGGCGGAATGATTAATGCGGCATGCCATGTGTGTAACCTTTTGTTAGCATTCTAGCACAGTTACACCCGTAGAGTATATACCAAGCAAGTTTATTTACAACATACAAATATCCTTAAATCTTACTCAATTATGGGTCGAGTCAAGCCATAAAGGAACATATATGAAGCGCGTCAATCAGGTCAATCAATTACGCCAATCAATTAAATTCGCTTACTGTTAATGCTGTCGAAACTGCGTGTCGTAAATTTGTAATGTCCCTCACTGTGAAGCAGATCTATTTATTTTCCTTTAATGTTATGTCTCATAGTTAAATATATAGCTATCTGTTGCTATTCTTTCTTGTTATTTAAAAATTTTAACCAAAACTCTGGTGGGAGTTATTTGTTGTGGGCGACTACAAAAGAAACTTCTAAATATTCGTGCAAGAATGGAATCTATGTTTGCTTATCAAGATATACAGGAAAGGCCATATCGCCAGCGCCAGAATATTTTTTTTGTAAAGGCAAGCACATTGTATTTTGAAATTCTTCGTATATTGGTTATATGTAGGTATTACAAAACCCCATTTTCGTGCAGATGATATTGGTCGTTTTAAAAAGCCCGGGAACCGTTAGCCAGATAACAAGATCTCCCGCACTTAAAACAACACATCACTGCATTAAACCTTTTATTTTATTTTCTGACGTGAGGTATCTGTGATAAAGAGTTTTTTATTACATTTCATATACATTACATCATTTCACTCCTTACACGGGAAAATATGAACTCACAATTGACCTCGCTCCCAATGTGTGGCTTCATAGCTCAGTTGGTAGAGCATCGCACCGGTATCGCGCAGGTCACGGGTTCGAATCCCGTTGAAGCCCTGATTGTTTTTCAGGCTTCTTTATTCCAATTGCTTAAATTGGAAATTCACTGCGAAGATCACATGTCACCTTCAGTGTTTAGTTTCGTTACCATAGCACAATCTAAGAGAAACAGAGTAAAGCCATTTTTACTGAAACGCAGTGACAGCTAATATTGGAAATTCAATCAAAATCTGATAAGTTTTAATGAAAAGATATTTCCACTTAACATTTTCACAAATGGAAGAATATTTGTCCAGGAAGAAAAATAATTTCGTGAAACTAGGTGTTTAGGTTTTCTACTAAACAAAGGTTGCTTTAGATAAAAATCACATTTGTTGAGGATAAACTTATACCCCATTTAAAAGTTGCATAGTTTGACATGGTTTAAAACTGCTTTCTTCGTAGAGGCTGCTAATTGATATTTGTCGACTTCAAATCAATCTCACTTAAAACAAAACAAGACCTTATTTGAACTCCATATAAAATTCAGTCTCTCAGTTTTCTGTTGCTGGTTTTCATTTTGTTAAAACTGGTTTAACTAAACATGTTTTGCTGGTGTGAATGAGGTTTTAGTTTAGTTCAATTCATTTTAAAATTGTACTTTGTAGAGAATTTGGGTATCAATGACCCCAATCTGTTCGAGGGAGACATGATCCTTCCAAAGGACCAGATCAGGAGAGCCGAGAGAGGAGAAGATATTGATACCTCCCGCAAAAGAGGATCATCAACATTTAGATTGTGGCCGAATGGAGTCGTCTCCTATGTGATCCATTCAAGTCTCGGTAAGTTCTTAGTAAGTCTGAAATTATTTTTCACACATTCGAGATAAGGCTAAACCAGTAATAATAATAGTAACAACAAGATTTCTAAAGCGCCCTTTCCCAAGGGCCCAAAGGTGCTATTTACAGGGTTAAAATTCATATTTACTAAATTAAACATCAAAAAAGCTAAAAAATCCTAGTATTCATCGAAAAGAAGTAAAAAGCTAGAAGATAAATTAAAATAATAACTACAATAACATTATCAATTTAAAAGAGCACGCTTGAAAAGAACTGTTTTTAGGTGTTTTCTAAAAATGTCTATAGCGATTCTGCATCCCTAACACGTTGTGGAAGATTGTTCCAAAGCAACGGCGCAGCAACAAAGAAAGCACGGCGGCCATAACTATTTAGTTTGAAACCAGGCAAGGCGAATAAATCAACCTTTCATGCAACAAATTCAAAATAATGTTCAAATTTTAATTTAAACTGAGTGCAAAACTATCAGTTCTAAATCGAATTCCTGGTATACACTTTCAATTTGAACAGTCATATGTCACTTTTATTTAAAATCGGAGAACGGGCGACGAATTAAAGTTATTGCTTTGGTGATCTGGACAAAGTATAAGCAACTGGCAAGTGCAACTATTCGAAACTATGACCCTTTAACTTCCTCCGTCCTGAATACACGGTCAGTACACAAGTGCAGTGTTGGCAGGATATCAGCACCAAGAAGATTTTATTGGTTTAAAACCTGTGTCCAAGTGTAGGAGGTTAGCATGTTGTGTCCAAGTGTGGGAAGTTAGCATTTAGTGTTTGTACGTGACCAATAAATAGCGGGAACGGATTTGAAACCCTTAAGTACTAAATCGCACTGATGGTGCTTAAAACTACGTGACTGGATAAGTTAAGGCAAGGGTCAGAGATTCCGCAAGGCCATGATTCATAGTCAACGAGCATTACGTATTTTTCTAACGCAAAGAGTAAACTCTGCTAGGCTAAGACTTAACTGACATATTCTTTTAGGTCGCAATTCCCGTGCTGTGAGTGCTGTCAAAGCAGGAATGGCAGAATGGACGGCAAAAACTTGTATCCGCTTCAAGAAGAGAACCAATGAACGGGCTTACGTCTTGTTCAGATCTGGTGCCGGGTAAGCGCCACGTAGTCCAGGTGTAGGGATGTGTCTTGCTACCACATACTGTTCGTTGTTCAGGAACCTTGCACGTATAGCTTGTTTGCCATTTACATAGAGAAACCGGTTGTTTTACAGTCGGGGGATCGGAAAATGGTAAGCAATGAAAAAGCCCCCTAACGGGTATTCTGAATGAGGTCCCGCGCGTGAAACATTTACCAGTATCTGCGTTGTCTTACGGGTCGAAACTGGTCAAACGCCCGCAACTCGTTGACGAAAGCAAATGGTAAGCACATTTTGCTTTCGGATATTCGGGTTGGGAATTTTGGCCTACATTTTAGGACATTCCGTTCAGGCAAACCAAATTAGTCTTTTATTTGTATCATTTACAAAGCAACTGGAATTTCCGGATTTTCCGTTTTTTGGTAATAGTAAAGAGCCATAATTAAAGGAATTCACTCCCATCGTATTGAGTTAAAGTGATTGTTTTTAATTACCGTGTAGCGTGTGTCCAAACTTTCAGGTGTGCTTCATCTGTGGGAAGAACTGGATCTCGTCAAAATATTTACCTTGATTCAGGATGCTGGACCAAGGGAGTTGTTGGTCATGAAATTGGTAAATGTTATTCTTGATAGGCTTCTTTTTTTTTTTTTGTCCCAGCTGCGAATTATCTACTGCTGATCTTTGGATGAGTGAAAAGTGCGGAGCATTCGATCAGAAATTAAATTTAACAATGAAACTACATTTGAATCTCGTTCATTGCTATTCTATTGCTGTAAAACAACAGCGCTTTGGGAGGGGAGGAGGGGAAACAAATTGTAGACGATGTACCCTGTACTTTCTAGGAACACGAGATCTTGCAAGTCATTAGCAAACACGCACGCCATAGTTATGGCTGTTACAGTAACATTATTAGCAAATTATTGAAAAAAATGTATTAAAATCAGCAAGGAGAATAATCATTAAGGTGAGTCGCTTAATTTTTTCTAGGTCATGCTGTCGGTTTCTACCATGAACAGTCTCGTCCTGACAGAGATAAGTACATCACTGTTATTTTCGGAAACATTCGTTCAGGTATGTTAATGTATGACGTAATTTGAAAACATCGTCATGGCGGTCTTTTTCTTATAAAGTCATAACAACTCACGAAAACTCCTGTCTCGCTGAAACAGGGTTCTATGACATTATTTTTTTTTGTGTATTTCACGTGAAATGTTAAGATTGAGTAATGGTTAATTGTTACTATTTTGCTGTTTAATAATTATATATATTAATAAAATAATTATAATCGATTGATATTTTGTTAGATATTGCGTTAGAATTGGATAACATGACTCAAACTTTATCATCAACGTACAAGCAAACCAAATCAGTTTGACGAATTATTGAGACTATCTGCCTTTTTTATTCTGAACGTCAAGTTAAATATCCATGATGACATTAGTCAACCCCCTTAGGACTTTCTAATGATGACAATTTATTTTAGGGGCGGCGCGGAATTTTCACAAGTACCCTAGTTTTATTGATTCGCTTGGTACAAGATACGATTATGGGAGCTTGATGCATTATGGGAGCAAAGCCTTCAGCAGAAATGGAAGACCAACAATAGTAGCTAAGAGACCAGGGGTATGTTACCTTGGTTGTGTACAACTCCTTTATACTGTTTGGCGTGTTTGTATAAGACGGGATATTGATATTAACTTGGTAACATAACGGCTCACTGTCATTCTGCGTTTCATTGTCATCCGAGGTGTATTTTTATATGCAAGATATGCGGTGTTCACAAAGTCTAGTCGCTGGCTTCATATCAATTCTATATTCAAGTTAACGGACTTTATATTTGTGCCACGGAAATAAAAACAAGAAGCAAGCGGCAGCAATAACCAGGCAGAATAAAAGTTGTATTCTAGCTATATAAGATTATCGTATGACATGGAGTGAAACTTGAATAAGTATGGCCCATGAACGTCAAATAAACTATACAGAAAATATTTAAAACAGCCTAAACACGTTTTGAAAAGGTAAGAACTTAATTGGCCGCTCCCCAAATGCGGCTTTTCAGGGTCAATGTGACAAAAAAAAAGAAAAAGAAAAAAAAAAAAAAAAAAAAAAAAAAACAGCAACAATGAAACACAGTAATTTTCTTGATTTTTATATAGGCCGAAATTGGTCAGCGACGAGGCTTAAGCTCCATTGATACACATCAGGCGAACCTGCTGTACAAGGCACAGTGTGAAAGAAGAGGAGAAGGTAAAGGAACTGTCTATTTCAAACCAAAACAATCGAGCTTTCGGGGATGCTTGCAGCAATATCCATGTAAGGATTTAACATATTCCATCAACACTTTAAGGGCGCATTCACCGGAATGGAAATCCAAGTATTTCGGAATAGGAAGAACAGCCTAACGAACGCTAAGTTGCATTATTCCAATTATTCTTATTCTGGATTGATCCCAAACGAACGTGCCCTAGGATTTGTAACATCAATATTGATATATTTAACAACTGTCTACAAAGATGCACGATCAGGGTTATGTTATTTGTGTGTTTGCCTAATTAGTGCTTTTTCAAATCACTTAAAGTAAAAGAAAGAAGAGGAAATATTTAATCTCATTAAGTAAATTCTGTACAGTATTTTGTTTTTTTTTAAGTTTCTATCAATGCTAAAGAAATCTCTAGACACAAATAGCGATTCCTATTCGAGATGGATTAAATCGTATCGCTAGATGAATATATTATACACCGGGCACCACAATTGGCTAAAATGCAAGATCCTGGAGGCTTTGTTTATTGCTCTAAGAAAGCCAGAGCTAAACAAAAAGCTGCTGGCTCATCCAATTCACCTGTTCCCCGTGGGAGTGACTTAACATTTAAATACGAAACCACGCGGCAAAAAACATCAACCCTGATGATGACTTTTAGTCGAAAACGTTCGGTTTCATTTTTTAACTTATATATATAATAGCCTTTGAACTTTCAAAGTTTTTATCCTTTTACCGAACATTATGTTGAACATTATACAAGTTGAAAAACTACTAACCAAACTACAGATATGCAACCAGAGAAATGAGTACTAACGGAAAATTATTGCAAACATGTTGTCCTTAATAGTCACCTCTATCTATACTGACCATGATTTAACTAGGCCCACTAACTGGCCATGTATGTGTCTTCTCAAAGGGAATATGTGTTCAAATTACAAAGTCCTAAGTTCAGCCGACCGCTCTCAAGAAAATACAGCTCAGAGCAATGTGAGATGTGATCAGCGGGATTTACCAACAGTATCTGGTTGGTATCGTTTCATGGGAGCAGCCGGGAATCAGATTGCTGACAGATGCGTTCCAGCCAAACGCTGTGGTACCCATGCTACAGGTTGGCTTTCTGGTAATCACCCGACCGTCGAAGAAGGCGTGGTGACTCGGAAAGTCTGTTATAGCTGGTTAGACAACTGCTGCCGATTCAGTAACAACATTAGAGTAAAAAACTGTGATAATTACTTCGTGTATGAGTTACATTGGCCGCTGGGATGCTCCCTTCGGTATTGTGGTAAAAAGGGCCCTGGTAAGTTGACTTGTGGATTTTACAGATAATTTCTGTCAACACAAAAGCGATTATTTGAGTGCTCTGTCTCTTTAACAAACCGAGGAAATTGAAAAAGGCTAAAATGACCCAAAAATATATTTTGTGGTTTAATTTTATCCTTGGAATAATTGGGTATTTCGTTTGTTTTTTATTCATTATCATATATTACCATAGAACAGAACAAAGGGAAAACCAATTTGTTCCAAGGTTAAAACTAAACCACAACACACACCCTGAGATTTTGTAGCGGAGTTTTAATAAAATATAAAAGGCCAGTTTTATTAAACATATAGTGCAAGTGATTTGCAAAATGTTCATGCTAACATCACTTTTTTCTACTTGAAGAGCCGACCACTAAGCCGCCAACAACGACAGGTACATCAATTTTTCTATTGATATATTTACTGTGGGTTGTAGAAGTGCGGATATTTAATTGAATGCTACAGGGGTTATGTGACTTGTAACCGTTATGTAAAGTAACCCTACTACCTCCACCGCCCGTACAGTAAACGTTACCGTTTGTATCACCGCTAAATGTAATAACAACGCTAAATGTAATAATAATTTACTCTAAATGCAATACTAACCACAAATGTAATAAAAATCAATCCTAAATGTAATAACTTACCCCACCGTAAGTGTAAGTGTTGTACAATTCAACGCTAAATGTAATAAGCTGACCAACGGTAAATGTTATACAAGTTAACCTTAAATGTAATAACACGTTACTAAGGGTGGCAACTGCTTAATTTTATCAATATCATCTGGAGTCCCCAGCGGCACAAGTCCACCCCAAAAATACCCAAGTGCCCCAAGTGCCCCCCACCCCGGGCCCAGGCTTCCACTATTTTCGAAAGTGAACTATGTAATTGCGCGATCTGCTGCAAGGAATTTCGAAAATGATGTTTGCAAATGCTCGACATCGGAAGAGCTACTTTCTTGGGAAATCTTCAGAAGTTCCCAGTTAAGCTTTGACCGAAACTACGCAGAACCTCAGCAATGTTCACAAAAAAATAAAAACAATAACAAGACTTGAAGTGATGCCCGTTAAATGTAAGGGAGCTTTCAACACTATGTTATTACATTTGAGGTTAACTTGTATTACATTTACAGCTAGGTACGTCAATATAACAATCACAATAATTACCTGGTTATAATAATAAGCCTTTTGAAGTGTTTCCGTAAGCAAGTAAGTAAGGGTCCACTAATCACAACTCTCGTATGTACAGTATTACGCATGTTTATTGAATTATGATATTAATGTGGCGTGTTTAAAAAACTAAGGTTACCACTAGTTGAATTGATATGCTACTGTTTTGTGCGATATTTGAAAAATACCTAACAATATGTCACCCTTTGAGGGAAGTAGAACAACAATCCCACATGACATTGCTAAGTTCTGCAGTGATAAATATCGACCAATGCACATGCTTGAATATGTTCGCTGATCAAACATTCGTTACCAATCGGAAATTGCATCGAAAGAGCCTTCATCATCACCAATACCACCAGAAGCTGAATAGTTGCAAATTGCAGCCTTATATACATAGAGCCAAGGACGAAGATACGTTGTGGCCTAACGTTCTATCAGTACAAAATCTGTGTATTTCACTGATCATACATTTAAACCATATGTTATAAACCTGCTAAAACTATATTGTAGCCGGTCATATTCATCACTTCTAAGTTAAAGGGACTGTGTCAGCTGGTAATTCTGCGCACTGGGGTTATTAGTTGGCGTTACATCTGTCAAAATTCTATTGTTTCGCGCCGTAATGCGATAAGAAACAGGACGAGAGAGCACGTACAAGCTCTACGGGATATGATAATTACGATAACATGCCGATAAACTCTGGTCGCATAAAATCAAACTCGGCAAAATTCAGCCTTGCAGAAAAGCTAATGTAAGATAATGTTATTTGTTCTCTTTAGTAAAGATGTTAGAAGCGAAGTCTCTTGCACAGATGTTTAGCGTTTGATCTTAGCGTGTCGCTTTCAGCGAACGCAGGTAACATAAAGAACATACACAAACAAAATAGATCAAAATTTAATTTTATAGTTATACCGCTCCACAAACAGGAAAAGAGATTCCAAACGCTAAAGATTTAAAACGTCATGTACCACTATTCTCATGTTCAAAATAGCAAATGCGACTCAAATGATCCGTGACCGCATAGAAGCATGTTTTCCATAAATTGTTTGATCATCGCGAATCACTGCGACGCCAAGTAAAACAAAACAATATCCTTGGTATTGAACTCTTTGCTAAATGGGCTATGAAGAGCGAGCGAAATAAATTCTGCAATGAAGACGAGCGGATATGTTTGAACCAAACAAAGCCTACCGTTAAAAGGCGTTGATGAACTACGGCAAACACAACACTGCGAAGTGTTGCGTCTCTCGCTGTGTTCGTTGAAACATCACTTGCAAACGGCTGATCTTTTCTCCACAATTTAGGTATCTTTTCAGCGACCCACATAGCCAATGACCAGAATATGCTATCTCGCCAAATCACCAGATGGCTCCTTTCCAAAACCTTGAGTTTCGTGGTGTTGTTGTCGCAAAACATTTCATAGCCGCTGCTAGTTCAATGGCTGTCATGCAAAGGCATAATACATCCACGTAGCTGTGCACAAAACTTGCTCTAAAAGCGAAAAGCCTGAAAAAAAACTAGGCAAAAAGGTTCTGTGAACGATGAGGAAAGTTCGGCAATAAATTCCTACACAAACTTCACAAGGATGGCTGAGATATAACTCGATGGAAACAGAAAACGATTCTCCCGATGTACTTGAAATAGTTTACCCTACGCTTTCAAGAGAGCTCGCTCCGTCGCGCGCATGCGCCACAGATGATACAGTCCCTTTAAAAGATTACTTTGACCATCAGCTGACGTACAACGCCCAACGGAGAGATATTTGTATAAATGTTCCGCGTTTTAAAATTGAAAACATGTAACGCTGGAGTTGTGGATAAAAAGAGCACGTTTTGTTTTATTTTGTAGTAAGCTATTATTTTTTTCGAAATAACTTGAAAGGAAGCACATAGCAGAAGGCTTATTTTTCTTTTTCTTTTTGTTTAGAGAGCTGCAAGGACAGATCAAGAACTTGCGCATTTTGGGAACCATTCTGCAATATAGGGATATTTGAATTTGTCAAAACACTCTGCAATAAAACCTGCCGCGTCTGCTGAGAGACTTGACAGTTTAAACTAACAATGGGCAGCAACAACAACAAAAAATCCTGGCGAACAAGTCAGTGTATCCAGTTTTAAGCACCTGATTTTTAAAGCAGATGCTTAAGACTTAATGCAACTTAAAAGACTTAACTGCAACTTAAAAGACTTATTGGAACTTAAAAGTGCCATTAATTCGCTCCTTGAAAGTAGTTTGTAGAATGAGAAACAAATAAATGTCATTGAATTGCTGGGTTAGCTACCGCGTGGTTTTATTCTAAAGGCTTCAGGAGTTAGTAGCCGTGAGCATAACGCATCTAGTATAGTTAATTTCCATGGCCCAACATCGACATGCAATGGGCACATTCAAATCTGTTTGATTCTTGCACTACATACACAAATTCTTTCAACTTCTTCTTTTCCTGACTTTCTGTGATATCAAGTCACTGACCTGATACCTCCGGATTTTTTTTTTCCCTTGTAGCGCATATCAGGTGTTTTCGGTCTCGCCATGGATATTTGGGCTCCGGACTGTGTCTCGCCAAAATACATAGTATGGCTCGGCCAAACTCACCCGATATGCCCACGAAGCGGGGCGCACCAAAAAGGTGCAGGAAGCTTTGTCTATTAAGCTGTTTTCACTGAAACTAAAACAGCAAGACAACGCGACGTCAAACGTGGATTTTTATGTGTTGGTCTTCTGAAATGGCTGGAAATGAAACTAAGGGCGCGTTCGTTTGGGAATATTCCGGAATAAGAATATATTCTGGAATATATTCCAGCTATTCAGCTCCTGGGAGCAGAATAGCTGGAATGGAAATCCAAGTATTCCGGAATAGGAAGAGCAGCCAAACGAACGCTAACTTGCATTATTCCAATTATTCTTATTCCGGATTGATCCCAAACGAACGCGCCCTAAAATTGCCATGAGTTATGAATACGTGACTTTGTTGGCTTTAGATTTGACTTTCTCATTTACTTACAAGAACTACAAAATGGAGAAGAGATGTAAGATAATTTAAGTGATAAACAAAAATATTTATGGAGATCCTAGACCAATATGCCTTTTTTCACCGTAATGTGTTATTTCCGTTTTACTTGCTTAGCAACTGAGTACTAGAAGATATTGCTTAAAGAGGTTTCAAGTGAAGTAATTCTAATACAATCACTGTATTTGATCTAGTGTTTCCTTGTCAATCATTTTAGAAACGTTTTGGCTATTGCCTATAGTCGACGTGTACTTAGTACAGCACGAACCGAGGCACAAGAGTGTTCATGTATGATTATCGATTTAAATCTGTACCTAAGCTTACCGCAGGCACAGTGCCTTTTAACTTTATTTTATTTTATGGTCGGCATTGCGTTATATGTTTGCGTCGTACGTACGTGTCGGCAAATAAATCAGCTTTAAGAGGCCGGTGAGGGTTTGATAAAGGACCGCCTATGTTTCATTACTTGGTGTACACGGTAAACGCATGGACATAGATATACTCGAAAGGTCAAGAAAAAGAAAAAAAATATCCCGTTCTTGTCCTTGGATTTATGCTTGCCCTCCTGCTTATAGCGTAAGAGTCCGTTTACATGCGTATGTCCGGTGCTCACCCTTGTGCCTATTCCGTGTCTAGCATCGTGCGCGTAAACAATTTCAGACTCAAACAGCGGCCACTAAGGTGACTTAATTTGCTCCTTTTGTGAACAATTATCTCCTCTGGAAATGATTACTAGCGCAAAAAAATAAATAAATAAATAAAAATAAAAACGTACATTAATATATGATACAAAGATTTATGCTGTAAAAATTGTTTGTTGTTTTTTGCTGCTTGTTGGCAACATTTTAGGCTCGTTTGGTTTCCCCTTGGGTGCGAAATCCTCTGATATGTCATCTTCTACCATTATAATTAGATCTACTTATAAAAAAAGTGGCGTGCACTAGTACTGGGATGTCTACAAAATACTTAGTCTACAAAAAAGTGCACGTTGCTGCAGGATAAGGAATTTATTTTTCGTATTTGACATTCAAAATATATGCGCAATGGTTTCGTTCGTGATTTGTAGTTCAGCAATTTCTTTAGATAATTTTAGATTGTTTACCGGTGTATGGTAATTGTGTCTAGAACTATTACTCAATTAAGAAATAGAAAACATGTTCCGTGTTTCAATCGGGTAATAGATACACGAGTGGAAATTTGGGAGAACGAGAAATGCTGCGAAAACACGAGCCGATAGCGAGTGTTTCCACAACTTTTTCGAGTTCTCCCAAACTTTCACGAGTGTTTCTACAACTCGGCAGATACACGGAAAAAAGAATTAACTCACTAGTTTATTTTGATCATCAAAATGTAAATTCTCTTTGCTCGCGCCATCATTACGTCAACAGCTCGCGCTCGCTCGGTGTTTTTTAGCGCGCGTTTTCTTACATGATGTTTTCTAAAATACATTATTATCTTGCCGAAATAAATAGCGACTTTGACAATTGGCTGCAATATTTAATAACAACGTGTTGACTATTCTGATGTTTGCTGCTGATTGGCTGGATGTTGGACGTACGATCTATATATATATATATATATATAAATAATCGAGATTCCTGCTTGGCTGTTGGTTGTTGTTTATTACTAGAATAATTAAACGTTTGTTTCAGCGGTTATTAACAAGGGTAAACTCGCCAAGAGTGGGTGGGAGCAGAATGCCGTGGCTACGTTTCTTTTTGCTGCTCTGGGCGGTGTTTCTGAGCGTGTCAGCATCCAACCCTGAGGGTAAGCCTTGTTAAAGTACTTAACTAACGAATAAGCCTTGCCATGAGGTAACGGGGAATGTCAGCTCTTTGAAATTATGCGCTTAGTTTGGCGTTCTAGCTAAGCTAAAAACAATCTCGTTACGAATATCCTATATTAGCCAAATGAGTCTACAACATACAAATGTTCTTGAGTGTTCAAAATAAATACATTTACTAAACAAGTAATCGAATGGAAAGTAAGTCATCAAACATGAAAAAAACGTAATTAGTGGCTGAAGGATGAAGATTGAAATAAACGACACTCATGATCTACTCATTTCCCGGCAGGAAGCTGAGGTTATTCAGTTGTTAATAAAGTCTGATGTACAAAAGGAAAGCTATATAATGCGCAGACTAATTAGTTTCTTAGTTAAATTGATTCTTTTCCTACAAAACTAATATATGTATAATCACATACGTGTATAGTCGTTCTGTGTTGTTTGGTCTCGGTCTGCTGTTGTCCTCTCGCCATGTTAAAATACAGACAAGGAGAGAGAATGCTTCAAAGTTGTAGGTGAGGGGAAAATCAAGTAGTTTGTTAATCACAAATTTATTAGAAGGTTTCCCAATTCGTGCAAGATTGGAATTTGAGTTCGCAGTCAAAATTAAAATATTTACAATGGTTGCCTGATATCGTTCCTATATCGTCTTTGTGTCTCTTACCATAAAATGCGCAGAACTGTTTACCTCAAAATCATACAGAAGAATCCATTTTTTTATACAGGGATCTGTAGTGAAAATTAAAAATAAAATGATTAATTAAACAGCATGGATGGATTAAGACCGACTGATGAAAAGTTTTATCTTATTGACTTGGCAACTTTACTTTTGTCTTTTACAAAAGAACTGTGCAAAGGAGGTGGCTAATCTTTTCAAACAATTCATATTCTACCAAAAGAAATTTACTTCAAAATTTACTTCAAGAAAATAAATTGAAATAAATGAATAAAGAATTGTTACTGGCCATACCATGGCATGTATTTCGTTACTTCCCCTATTAACCTTTGTTAGCTGGTTTACAAATAGATTTCACTAAGGAAATAAACGTATAGTAATAACGTAGCGTTAATACAAACAGTACGCTAAAACAAGTTTTCCAGCTGGATGGCAAGTTAAATTATTGTATAAAGAAATAAACGAAAACTAACTTCAGGAACTTGACCATCTGGCTTCAAAATCCATAATTTGTATTTTAGATAAGCTTTTATATTTTCCAGGAAAGAGTAAAGTCGTGTTAAAGAGGTTATGATTTATCACTACGTTACATAATCATTTAATTCGGTGCGCTATTCTAGCTGAAAACTTGGACCCAAAATCGCATTATCTGCAGTTTAACTTTAAAGGAGAAGTTCACTCCAGAATGGCCAGTTATTTTCTTTACGCCAATAAAAAGTTTATACAAAAATATGTTATTCACCAAAATTTCAGCTTCCAACGAGCGCTAAATCCCTACGAAATCTTTCTCTAAAGTAGCCCAAAATTCGACAACTGAACGCCGCCATCTTGGAGCTAGTAATGAATGCGTGACGTCAAAGAGCTCAGCCTGAAGTTTAGCGGGAAAATTTAAATACTCGAAACTCCTTGTTTCTTTGTAGTGGCTTTTGTTTGTCAAAATGCCTGTTTGTGCAGCTCCATGTTTCTCAAACAGAGCTCCAAGAGATACAAAAAAACCTTTAACCTTTTCTTTCCTTTCAGACAGGCATTTTGACAAACAAAAGCCACTTCAAAGAAACCAGAAGTTTGAAGTATTTAAATTTTCGCGCTAAAGTTCAAGCTGAGCTCTTTGACGTCACGCATACATTACTAGCTCCAAGATGGCGGCGTTCAGTTGTCGAATTTTGGGCTACTTTAGAGAAAGATTTCGTAGGGATTTAGCGCTCGTTGGAAGCTGAAATTTTGGTGAATAGCATATTTTTGTATAAACTTTTTATTGGCGTAAAGAAAATAAATGGCCATTCTGGAGTGAACTTCTCCTTTAAGAGCTTGTAACATCACACTTAACGGTGATCTGCCAGTAAAACGACAATCATCATGCAATTCCATCATTACCTAAAATCTTTAATAAATTTTAGGGGAATCTATTTACAACATTCAGAGAATTACAGCTTTACAAGATAACACCCCTTCGAGAAATTTTGCTACTGCAGTTATTAACTTTAACTAACTGAGCACCCAATCAAAAAATATATCTATTTAAAAAGTGAGACTGAGAAAGATTTGGGGCGAATTAAGATAAAAGACGAAATTAATTAACTCTAGCAATCATATCGGCACCCCGGGATCACAGTTTTTACCGTGTGTTATATGCCTGTATTAATAAATATAAAACATCGCGGGGGAAATACGGGGAGCGAAGCCACGGCGCCTTCCATAAAGCGATACTACCCAGTCGGCGGCCGCATTTGACGTCACCTGATTCCGACGTGGCTCGGAAGCCTTAAATGAGGGATCCAAACTGCCGCGACCGCTAAAGTCAAAAATATCAACCGATATTGAGAGAGACCCACATCAGAAAATACATCTGAAAGACAAGTGAGAACTGTAGCGTGCTCAGCTTGAATTCAGTACAGGAAAGTTCACTGACAGGTAAAACGTATCCCTGTACATGCCGAAAATTTTCCACGCACACTTAGAATTGTGAAAAGGGATATAACTCAAGCTAATGAAAGTGAAAGTATTAACAATTTCCAGATGGACGGTTGTGAGCTAATTAAGCACCGGTTGAGGTGCTTGTGTTGATATTTAGCGGGAACTTGTTATGTACTTAGGTAATGAAGGTAAGCACGATATTCTGAAGTGTTTTAGTTTTTGTAATAAAAATAATATTATTTTCTAATCACACTAAGATTAGTTGCCTTACAAACGTGAGAAAGTTTTTATATTTGGACCCCTTTTTGATTATTATGTCGTCGTTGCACCGTCAAACCCACACCGTTGGCCATAATGTACGAGGATTTTTCTGCACGACGAGAGTCGTAAAGGAACCACGGTTTCGAATATTAACAATTCGGTCAGATCAATGATGACACGACAAAGCGTAATATGACATGACAAGACATGACATGACATTACAAGAAGGCAAAATGAAACAAGGTCGGGAGACAAGACAAAACATAACAGGACAAAACAACAAATGATATTGTAAGAAATAACACAAAATAACGTGACACGGGGCCGTGAATACCTGGATGATTAGCCTACAGAGGCGACTACTACTAATGGCCTATTAATTCACCACGTTGCAGAAAATGCGCGTTCCAAAAACCGTAATATGATAGAAGGAGACATGATCCTTTCAAACGAGCAGATTAGGAGGATCGAAAAGGGGAAGGACGTTGATAGCTCCCGCAAAAGAGCATCATCGCGATCCCGACTGTGGCCGAATGGAGTCGTCATCTATGCAATTGATTCAAGTCTTAGTAAGTATTTGGTAACAGTTGGAGTATAGTCACTAGGAGACTGGGATAGGAACCGCCGAAGTTACGCAAATTTAAAACCCCTAATGGTGTAAGTGATGACAGGTGACTAAATGATAACAGCCCCTGTTATCTCTTTAGATAAAAAGTCTAGACAAAATTTCGCCAGGCCAAAACGTTTTGCTGTGTTTTTTTAGGTCGCCACTCCCGTGCTGTGGCCGCAATTAGAGCAGGAATGGCAGAATGGACCTCGAAAACGTGCATCCAATTTAAAAGGAGAACAAGGGAATCAGCCTTCATCAGATTCAGACGTTCCTCCGGGTAAGCACAGGACAACCAGGATAATTCTTGGTGCTAACAATGTACGTTGCTTATTGAAATTTGCTTGTAGTCATGTGATTAGAATGCAACGATGAGCTGCTTAGTCATTGTATCAAATAAACGTAACTGTTAGCTGTGACAGATGCAATCCCAGCTGGTTATGGGTGTGTACGAGAACCCGTGGAAATCACCTTTGAAATCAACAAGTAAACAGAAACGGCAAATAGCAACAAGTTGTACGTCATTTTCAGAAAAGCAGTTAATTTTCTTGTTTTTATTTTCTTGTTTATTATTACATAAACACTTAGAAAAAGATAACTAGGAAAACGAAGACAATCTTATGCTCGACCACCAGCCGCTGTTAGAGAGCCGCAAAAATGCACCGTTAAAAAAAAATAGCTGAGTATTAGCTGCTTAGTGTTTTTTAATTATGTTTCCACAAAAGTATACTCTTTTTATTGCATGTTTTTTAAAATGTTATTATATGGCTACAATAGTACGCGCGCTCTGATTGGCTGATAACCGGGCAAGATTTTCCTGTAATGACCGGGCATTATGAAAATTTCTCTTGCCTTAGCTTTTTATAACTTTTTAAGGGTCAAACACTTGTAAACACAGGTCAATTTGTTTTGTGAAAATTTAAGTGGTTAAATTTGCCCTAGATCTTGGCGTAATGAAGACAAAAATTGCCTCACTGTCAAAGAAACCGTTTCTTCTGGTTTGGATCGCATAACCTCGAATGACCTCTTGCGCGCGCAAGGGGATATGAAAAAACGTTTCCTTTTTTCAGCGCTAAAAAGGCCATATAATAAATAACTTATTAACCTCGTCCGTTCGGTCATTACAGCGAAATCTCAGACCTCGGCCTTGATGTATTGACCTCGCTATCGCTCGGTCAATACATCAAGGCCTCGGTCTGAGATTTCCCTGTAATGACCTCACTCTCGCTTAATAAGTAGTATTTAATTTAAAATAACATCGTTATTTTTACCACAACCTAATTATTCTTTAATATTTACTGTCGCCCTTGACAGATTTTGCGACAACCTTCAACTGATCATTGATAACCCATTACTTTGCGAAGTTTCTTTTTATATTGAGCTTGAATGGTCTACTAGTATCTAATCTAAATGAAATAATCATTTTAATGATGATGATGATGATAATTATGATAATCTACATGCAGAAAATTTGAAATAAAACCATATATGACCGCTCTATATCTTTCAGATGTGCGTCCTATATTGGAAGAACAGGCTCACGTCAAGATATTTTTCTTGCTTCAGGATGCTGGCACAGAGGAATTATTGCTCATGAAATTGGTAACTTCTCATCTTTGTGCTGGTCAGGCAAACAGAAAAAAAATAACGATTTTTGGTTGGGAAGGTGCTTTTTTCAATATCTCGTTTTCATCCAGACGCGTGCTGTACATGATTGTGAGGGTTTAACACCACCATCAACACCTCATCTCCAGCAGCACTTACACCGGCACCTCCACCACCACCACAAACGCCACCATTACCACCACTACTGCCACCACAACTGCCACCACCAGCCAGCTCACCTACCACCTCTACCATCACCACCACAATCACCACCAAAACCACTGCCATCATCAGCAAAACCACAACCACATCCGCCATTACCAAATATTAACTAATTGGTCTATGTTCCTTTTTATTTCAGGGCATGCTGTCGGCTTTTTCCACGAACAGTCTCGTCCTGACAGAGACTCTTTCATCACTGTAGTTTATGCAAACATTCGCCCAGGTAAATAGTAACGTTTCACACTTCAATTCTCGATTTTATCAAGTCATGTTTGTGGACACGGATCGTTGACTTATCTGTTCCTAAGTTCTAAGACGGCGACTGAATGAACGATGGCATGTCATGAAAGAGTTGTATACCTTTTCATTTTATTGAAAAACCACCATCAAATTTCATAAACAAAATTATGCCAGCATTTGAATTTCTGAACACTTAAGATCGCTACAAGATGGAACTAAGGAAACAGATGGACAAAAATAGTAACTGAAGTCCTTAAGTTTAAAAGACTGAAGACTGAGATTAACAATAATTCTCAACGCATTTTATTCCAGGGGCGGCTCGAAATTTTCACAAGTATCCAAGATCGATAATTGATTCTCTTGGCACTAGATACGACTACGGGAGCTTGATGCATTATAGGAGCACAGCGTTCAGCAGGAACGGAAAGCCAACAATAGTTGTTAAGAAATCAGGGGTATGTTTCTGATATGACCTGACAGTATCCTTATCTAACCTTGGCTATGCATATAAGATGAGGGTAAGAAAGTCAAGAAAACAGAATTGCACGCAGCTCAGTAGTTAGAGTGCCCAACTGGTATCTGGGAGGCCGTGGGCTCGATTCCTGAGCTTGGCTAAATGAGCCTCCTGGGAAACCAACAATCACTATGCAAGAACACACGAAAGTTTAAATGAGAGTTCTTAATGAAAGTTTTCATGACCTTAAAGTTGTTTTTTACCTATTGTGCAGAATAATACAAACGATTTTTTCTGCTCAATCAGGAGCCAGCATTCGTCTGTAGAGACTGGTTTCCCATGGCCCGCTTTCCGCCATTCATGAAAACTGCTTCGAGTTTTTTTCCGGGTTTATTTCGTTTCGCCCGACTAACTGCCTCTGGGTCTCCGAGGATGGTCACAATCTGACACATGATTTTTTTCTTTACTCTGAACAGTATACAGGTTGATAAGGATGAAATGTTCATTTGTCACGAACGTGGGACATAACATAATCTGATTCCCCGACGGGAATCGAACCCATGGAGTTTTTTCGAGTTCTTTTCCGGGTTTATTTCGTTTTACACCGACTAAATGCCCCTGGGTCTAAGGGGAGGAGGGGACGCCCACTACCTCTCGGAACGAGTTGCTTCATTGGTTCTTAAAACAATAAATAACAGGTCACAACAATGCCCCTAGCCCTGAATAACAATAGAGGTAGTGTTTACAGCGGGCGAATGAAAATAGAGGTTCCGGAGAGGTAGTGCCTTACTGGGGAGGAGGATTGTGACACATACTGCATTGTAAATTAACATAACATACAAATAAATCATTTCACGCCAATTTTATTTATTGATGCATTATTTTCTACTTTAATTTATATAATACTATTCTGTCAATGCTAACTCGTATTTTCTTTTTGGAGGTGACCATTGGTCAACGGCGAGGGTTAAGTTCCATTGATGCACAGCAGGCGAACCTTTTGTACAGGACACAGTGCGCACAGAGAGGAGGAGGAGCAGGAGGAGGAGCAGGAGGAGGTAATATAAAAGTGGCTATTTTATCAATTAAACGATAAAACGTACATATGTCTTCAACATATCATTGACATGTTAAGTTTTGTGTTATCTATACACGAAGCAGCATTTTAACGAATGTTTTGTTTGTTTGATCAGTATTGACGCCGAGCTCTATTTTTGTTCGTAGTTTGACTTGCCGTAATCGATCATAAATTCAGGACTTCATGTCTTTTTATTTCTACTACTTAGCTTAATTGGTAACCTCTCCTTATCGACACAGTTGGTAGCACGGCAAATCTACACCTTCCGAATTCCAGAGAATCATATATTTCTGCGTTTATGAGATAAATCGTCATTATTTTTTGGCCTGTGCATCTTTTTGACGCCTTCTAAACATTTCATTTTTATAATTCGAGTTGCAATTTTTCACTAGCTGTTATATTGTCATCGCGTGATCCACTATTAACAATGGAAAAATATCACGTATATCAGACGGCTGATACTGGAATATTTTGAAATTTAAAATGAACAAATATCAATAAGTTTTCAACTAATGACTATTTTATCTTGCAATCTATTTGACTAAGGCAGGTAGGTAGCAAGCCTGGTCTATAACAATGGAATCGATAAAAAGACTGCTAAATGGACAGATAGACATTTGTACATCATAACTATTTAGAATTGGTTTGCTATGTGGTATGTACAATTCGTTCATTGCAAGTCGTCTTTCTTTTTTTTACGCTTAGGAAGTTGCAAAGACAAGACGTACAGATGCAGATGGCGATCTTGGAGACGTCTCTGCAGAAGGCATAGAACCGTCAAAGCAAACTGCAAGAAAACCTGCAAACTCTGTTGATAGGTTTCGAGCGACGTATATTGGCAAAATGAAACTACCAGTAATCAGCAGCTAAAATTTCCGTGACGTCCCGCGTGTTCGTCCAGCTTTCGGATTTCCGGGTATCGGATAACAGCATCTGCTTCTATTTAAATTGCAATGTTTTACTTTTTTCAGAGTGCAAGGCTTAGAATAATCATTAAATATTGGATTGCTGGGTCAGCTACTGTGTTGGTTCCTTTATTGACTATAAAGCCAGCGTGAATTTAATGTTTTCCATTTGACTAAAAAAAAGATACACCACACAGTAGATTTCTCCTTGGCATTATTTTACGGTTTCTCGAAGATCACACTTTTAATCAAGTTTAGATCTCAAAAAATGTTAGTTCTCGCAACAAATTACGTTCACTGACAAATATCAGTGCATATATTTTCCCCCCAGATGGCACTTATTAACCTCTTACCAACCGAGCGCATGGGCCGTATACTCGGGAAATATGTAGTTTTAAATATAGCACTCGTTTTTAATTAGCTGCAAATTGCGAATTTGCCGGCTTTCGAGAAAAAAAAAAGTACACGGCCTATGAAGTTAAAGAAAGTTATTCTTTCATTTATTCATCGGCTTTTATACGAGATGCTATTATCAATGACCATTGTTTGGGTGGTATATTTGGCGTTCAGGTCTAAAAATTTAACAACAGGTGAAGGCGACAACTGTTCATCCGCCTTACTTGAGGTTGTCATGGTAACCATTTCCGTTTAAGTTTTTGCTCTTACGATATTGAACTCAGTAGCTTTAAGTGTTATTTAATTTTAGCATACTTGAAATAAAAAAATATCTCAGGCGTGGTAACATTACTTCCAACAGAATTATTTTACAAATAAAGTTTGAAGGCTACGGGAAAGCCACAAAAGGTAAAAATAGGTTGTTCTCGGTAAGTCCTATTTTAGCAATGAAAACACTTCGTTGTCAATTAAGCATTTTGATTTTTATCAGAGGATTGCACTAAGGTCTCATCGAACGATATTGAGTTTTGGCGACATTTGCAAGATTTCGTCACACAAAATATGTGAGATTGTTTAATGTACTTTAAAACATTGCTATTTAAACTAAACCGTAGCATCGCCGATGCGGTGTCATAGTCCAAAAAATACTTTGCAAATTAAATCGGTCGGTGTGTTCTTGGATCAATTAAGGTATTTTTAACCCCAGATCGATATGAGTTCTTTAATTTGTTTAACGATCCTCAATCCACCATTAGAATAATCGATAAATGTACTTGTACTTGTTTCATCTTGTCTTTCTTGCTCCTCCACTGAACTTTAGTTCGACGACCACGACGTCAACAATTGTTTTTTACTTACATGAAATGAAATATTGTTGACGTCTTGTATTTGCACAACATGATGACTTGTTTGCAGGGGCGAAGTATGTAAACGATTTGAAAACTTATTAACTTTTCTTATTAATACTGTAAACTGAATCTTTTATTTTTCCCAAAAGCCAATTACTTTTCTAGAGTTGATTTTCTTCAAAATATTTCGCTTAGAACGTTATTCGGGAGCAGTGACCCACCTGTTTTAGTATTGGCTCCAATATAAGGCAGCAAACATTTATTTTCTTCTTAATTGGACGGATGCTTCACTAAAACTTCCCAAACACATTATATTATTAGCTGAAAAAGTCAACGATATTCCTCTGAGCTATATATTAAAATTTCCGGGTGACATCTAAGCCTAAATAATAAACAGGCCAGGCAAAAGGTGACTCCTCTGTCAATATTATCAATAGCAGCTTGAGGATTTCACCAAAGTTAACACTTTAGTTTTTTTGTCACGCGCGCAAGTACTGTATCTTGAAGTCAGCGTGAAAGAACAGCAAAATTTAGAAAGTATCGCCCTACAACGATTGAAATTAAGTCTATAGAGTGTGCTTTGTGTCTCAGGTCGTTATGTTTATCGGGTTACCAAGTTTTGTTTTTCTTTTCTACCACCAAAAAATAACATTTTAACAAAAATAATCCCGGGACATATTTAGCTATATTTTGCGGGAAGCTTTATGGTACTTGTAGAATTTTTCTATATTCAGCAATGGAATATTTAAAGTGGAGAATTTTTTTTTATGTTTGATCAGAGTACAATCTGAGATTACGTAATGATTAACGACAGAGAGGGGTGGGTGTGCATTGCGGCTTTCGCGACGACGTACCAAAAATAAAGACATCCTTCAGGAAATTCAGCTCAAAACAAGTGCAATATTTTAATATTGGGGACATCACCAAGGAAGTAACTAAAATAGCTAAAACAGCCACAAATAGAAAGAACTTAAATATTGATGTCAAAATTGAGATCAGTGAAACAGCTTCTTTAAATTTTATATTTAGTTTCGATACTTTTATGGGGCGGGGGAATAATTAATACGATCATTTGCAACCTTCAATATTATTTCAGGTGTACGATGAAGAGGTTAAGTTAAACAAAATGAAACAGAAAATTGTCACCAAGTTCACTACATTTTCTACGATACCTTTAACTTTTGTAAAGAATATCTATATACACTGTGCGGTTGGTTGATATTATTCAGGGAATACTAAGGGAGATCCGTCAGTGTTCCAGTAGTATCATCAGGATCTGTTATTTAAACAAAACTATTTTCAAAGCATTTCAACTTGAGATGCAAATGGGGACACAATCCCCTTTATCGTTCTGAGATGTCATTTGCTATTTTTTAGTTTGTTTATCAATCTTCACTCAAGTGCTACGAGCTTGTGCTAAAATAACGAATAAAATGACGAAATTCTGGACAAAGCCACATGTTTACAGCGGATGTCAACCTGCCGCAACTGACGTCATTACATGTGTTTCCCGTGTCTCAGAGCTTTTAGGTGACCGTATAAGGTGCTCTACGGTCAAAAAGAAGTTCCGCATAGGGGGCTATGATGCAGTTCCGCCTATATCTTTAAGTTTCTGTTTGGCGGCCCGCGCAACTACTTCAAGATTGAAATCGTCCAATAACGGCTGAACACTAGGTTATAGCGCTTGCTTTGTGCTTCAGTTCTCTCAGGTCGTTATGTTTATAGAACTATTTTTAAAGTACTTGAGAATGCAAATAGATGATGGCCCCATTATCGATCTAAGATAACAATTGTTATTTTTTAGTTTGTTTACCAATATTCCCTCAAATGCTCCGAACCTGTGTTAAATATAGAAAAAAATGACGAAAGAGACTTCGTAATCAGTCCCTGATTGGTTGCGAGATGACTTGCCCTTTACTTCTCTGCATATAAATGCCAATCACACTTTGGCAGAAGTTAACAACAACGTTGTATGCCATCGTGCTGAGAACAAGCACCATGAAATTTATTTGCATTTTCTTGTTGGTTAGAGCAGTAGTTAGTCTATCGGAAAATCCTGACGGTAAGTCTTGTGTAAGCTCATTGAGAAACACTAGGTGTTAATTTCGGGAGAACATTAGGGCGTGGATGCGCTTTGGTTACCGTACTCTTTGTGAGGACAACTTTATAGCTAGGATCATTCATTTAGCTACAAATATCCCTGGGAGCGATTTCAAAGTTTTCGTTTGCGAGTGAATCATTGGGTAGTTTAATAATACGAAATTAATAACTGAGTAACGTGGGTAATTGAGGCTGAGAAAAAAAAGTACGAAGAAAATTCTCTTCCAAAAGAGAACGACATTCGTTTATCCTCGTGTAGTAACATTATCGAGACTTTTAAACTAGCAAAGCTAATACACGTTAGTAGAATTATACTAGTATACTTACGCACATGCGACAATCTGATTGGCTAATGTACTCGTATGCTATCAATTAGCCATTAGTATGAGTACGCGCAAGCTCGGAATGTTTGACGATTAAAAGCATTGAAATCGTTGAATTAAGAGTACTTGAGAGAGAATTCAACTTAAAGAATTAAATTATTTGCTCTCAATTTCTATGAGGTGATAGTTGATTCGGCCTTCGGCCTCATCATCACCTCTAAATTTTCTCCGACACTTATTGGTTTAAATTGAGTGTGAACGTCAATCTAGTATTTGTTACTACCCGCAGAGAATGTGGACATCCATGACCCTAATCTCTTCGAGGGAGACATGATCCTTTCAAAGGAGCAGATCAGGAGAGCCGAGGAAGGAGAAGATATTGATAGCTCCCGCAAAAGAGGATCATCAAGATTTAGATTGTGGCCGAATGGAGTGGTCATCTATGCAATTGATTCAAGTCTTAGTAAGTTCTAAGGTTCTCAATCACTTATTTCAGTCAAAATACTCGGCGTAGTATTTAATTAACCGCGATTGGACTGCATCATTCGTTTCAAACTTTCAATTTATTTTGAATACTGTAAATCATCCAATCGTGAACACGTGATAACGTGAACACATAAAAATGGACCAATCAAATTGTTTTTCTTTATTTTATTGTTTTTATAACATTGTATTTCTATAGTGAAATGGAAAAAAACATCGCAGTCATGAAAAGTCTTCTTGTTGTTTAAAACTTACCACAAAAACGTGTATTTAAGCCATGTTAAACGCAAGTTAATGTGAAGTTTGTGAACTACTACCTGCATGCAAGGGTGTAATGGTTGTTAAAGTTCAGACAAGAGAGTAATAATTCGCACCCATCATTCAGTTTAGATCAGACTTCACTTCTTTTTTTGTTTCTTACAACGAAACAAGAAAGTGTTACAGTGTTTCGCTTAGCTCTTAAAATCTTACTCTGTGTTTAGGTCGCAGTAGGACTGCCATGGCGGCTGTTAGAGCAGGAATGGCGGAATGGACCTCGAAAACTTGCATCCGCTTTAAAAGGAGAAGAAGGGAATCAGCCTACGTCAATTTCAGATCTGGTTCCGGGTAAGTACGGGGAAACCAGAAAAATCCTCGGTGATAATAATGTTCGTTAAGGCCTGGCTAAACTAGGAAACAAATTTGCCGAAACATTGTTGCGGACGCAAATGTTTCCCAGTTTAACCACGTGGGACACGCAACAAAAAAATGTTTCTCCTTGAAGTCAAAAACATTTTTGTTTCTCGGACACATCATTTGCTTCGGCCATTCCAAAGATATGTTGCCCAGTTTAGCCACCATATTGCCTAGTTTACGCGCATGCGTGACACTTTGTTCCTGGAACATTGTTTCCTAGTTAAGCCACTCGGGCAAGCAAAACATTTTTTTGTTTCCGCTAATTTAGCCAGGAAACATGACAAGGAACAATCTTTCGGCAACAACATGATGCTTCCTAGTTTAACCAGGCCATTACTTGACAAAAAATAAATACTCCGACATAACCATTATTTATATATTTTTTTTCAGCTGCGCGTCATTCATAGGAAGAACAGGATCACGTCAAGATATCTTTCTCGCTCCAGGATGCTGGAAAAGGGGAATTGTTGCTCATGAAATCGGTAAAATTAATTCCGTGCTAAACTAAAGCGCTGGTCTATGAGCAACTAAAAATCTCGCTTTGGGTTCGTAGGATAGTAGGATATAACAGGCCGAACTATTAATTTTAAAAACTTTGCGACGTCTTGTATTGTACGGGTTCCACTTTTAAAATCTTTGGTCATGGACCAAATTAGTCAACTAGCCTATTGAGAAATATTTTCTTCCTGATCAAATTAGTAAGCTAAGGTATATTACTACTATATTGATCTCCTTTAAGTAATTTGTTTCGCACGTTTATTTTCCAGGTCATGCTGTTGGATTTTACCACGAGCAGTCTCGTCCTGACAGAGACGCTTACGTCACTATAAACTTTGGAAACATCACTCCTGGTAATTTTCTCCGTTCAATGAAAAACCTGCCACCGAATCCCCACAGTGTACTTGACAATAACACGTGATATTGGAATTCAGAAAAACTGAGCGAAATCAATGGACATTACATTACAAAAGACGAAAAAAATAAATATTATTTAGCTTCTTTTTCTTTCTCCTGAAACCTAACTCATTTCCGTTATTACCAACACAATTTATTTCAGGGCTTGAGCGAAATTTTCGCAAGTACCCCAGATCGACGATTGATTCTCTTGGCACTAGATACGACTACGGGAGCGTGATGCATTATGCGAGCACAGCGTTTAGCAAGAACGGAAAACCAACAATAGTTCCAAGGAGATCAGGGGTATGTTGCTATGGTAACCAGTGTGTACACAACGTTCTTCTAGACAGTAGAAGAGTTTAATATTTGTAGTACGTTGAAAGTTGTTAGTTTTGTGAAAATGGCCCTTAAAGGATGGGTGGTAGTTCTAATCATAAAACTACTGACAAAATTTCAAATTTTTGAACACGTATGTATTGCTCCGGATATAAATGATTTCAATCAATATAAATCTCTAGCCTCTAAGTTACTGTAAAGTATAAAAAAGGAAATAACACTAAAACGGACCATAACAAACGCAAAGGCAAAAATCACTGTTTTGTCCACAGACGGCAGCCAAAAATTGTATATTACATAGGCTTTCTTTTTAATTACCCTACCAACAGAACAGGTGAAGTCTATTTTATTTATTAATAATTCATTTTCTTCCTTGTTAGAAAATAACTCTGCTTTGTCCAAGCTAACAAGAATCTTTATTTTTCGAGGTCACCATTGGTCAGCGGCGAGGGTTAAGTTCCATTGATGCACAGCAGGCGAACCTTTTGTACAGGACACAGTGTGCACAGAGAGGAGGAGGAGGAGCAGGAGGAGGTAATATAAAAGTGGTTATTTGATCAATTTTACTAGTAAATATGTAAGTAAATGTAAATATGTCTTCTATGTATTCGATAGAATGTTTCTAATAATAAATAAACAATAAAACCTTTAAGTGTTCAATGTATTTAGCCCGAGTGGGGACACTAATTGGGACACTAACATAATACAAAACATTTTGATTCAGTAACGCCTTAAGGTTTGTGATTCTCCTTACCACATGTTGTGTGACGCGGTTAATTTGTGAATATACCCAATTATACCACAAGTTTAATTTTAAGGAATAAGTTTTACTCTGATGAAGGTGGACAGAGGCCACCGAAAATTTAGTGTTTTAAAAAAACCTACAATAGATCGGATCAATCATTCTAGTGAAATTAAGTCTACCGATCGCCACAGACAAAGTGTAATAAGTTTTAACTTGAGTTTCAATTAACAATTATTTTCTTCTTTAAGAGCTCAAGGGAATTTATTTATTTCTCTATTTCTTCTTTTTCTAAGGAAATTGCCGTGACAGGAATAGCAGATGCAGATTTTGGAGACGTCTTTGCAGTTGGCACAGATACGTTAAAGCAAACTGCAAGAAAACCTGCAATCTCTGTTGAGAGGTTTTAAGCGACTTAGCAGAATCAATCTTGCATGGACAGTATTCTCCAGCTAAACTCCTCTTGTCTCTTACTGGTTGGACCAGGTTATCACTTGGATCACAGCGTCTGCTTCGATTCAGTTCAATGTATTTTGTTATTCTGTTGGAGACGTTTGTAGAATGAGGATTTAAATAAATGAATAGCTAGGTCATATATTGTCTTTTATTTAAGTGAAATTAGACACTGGATTAACTCTGCAATTATTTAAAGTGCTGAAAATAGCCCCATAAATTTCCTAATGAACCGCTCTCTCTTAGAAAGGAAATTGGCGCGCACGCGAAGCAAATTTTCTTTCTTTCTTTCATTCAATTCATCGCCTCAATTCCAATAAAATTTAGACTTCCATATAGTCCGGGAGTTGGAGGCTCAGAATGGCGTTTCACACGACCCAGAGTACTCACAAAGTTTTAACACGGATTTCAATGGATTAAGGCCTCCTCTTTTACGCTGGGTAGTTTGTGTTTTTGTCAGTCGGTACAGGTCAAACAGAGTGAAACGTGAGAACGAGGCCGAAATTGCCACTCAATCTATTCATAGAAACTCATTCAATAAGCAAACAAGTGTCATTGATCAAGATATCTTATCATACTCTATGAAAGTCAATGTTTTAAAAAGCACCACCTCTTGTAAAGACATCACGGGAAATTTGTCCTCGTTTTATGTGACGTGTTTAATTATATAGGAACTGAAACTTTTCGCTCACGATCATCTGCAAACCGTTATCCTTTTTCCACACTTTTTACTGGAGCCTCGCTTTCGTGTTAGTAAGCTTGGTAAAGGAAAAATGTGAAATGTGAAATTCAGAAAATAGTTGTTTTCAATTGTAGCAGAAAATGAAGTTGAATAGGACAATTGGTGTCTAATTATGTTCTGCCAAGGCCTATAAAACCCATATTAAAAGAAAACAATTAAAAAAAATTCCATCTTAAATTTTGTTATAACTTGTCTCGTATTTAAAATACCATCACCACGGTCGTGATGACTTCTAGAATATCATAGATATCAGGTCACAAATAGCCTACATTAATTTGTCGACTAGCATCGAAATCCTGCGGCTCCTAAATTTCCATCGTAGAACACTTGGAAAGAAGGCGAACGTAAGATATTTATCTACCATATACATGACTTACATCCGACAATTAATCAAGTTCAGTTATGGACATTCGTAAAATTCAGTTGCTTTCCTTGGCACGACCGTAACCATCAACCACAGTAATATCTCAACAGAACGATATGTGAATCCCACCGACACCCACCAAAATCCCTTTAGCTCATATGGCAAACCATAAAACACAAAACGATCTATTGGATGAGACGACTTTTTGCTAAAGTTGCGAAGAGATCATCACATACTTAAAGAAGGGAGACTACAAAGATAAACATATCCATCGTGAAATCCACAAAAGAAAACAATTGCAAGATTCATGAGACCAGGCCCTACACAAAGCATCTGAAACAATGTAGAGAAGGTATTCCGTTTGTAGTCACCTACAATCCTGACTCTTCCAACATAACTTCAGCCTTAAAAACGTATTCTAACCAGTGCGAAAAAATGTTCTCTGAAAACCTATTTATTCCTTACAGACGTCCATGCAACATCCCAGACTTCCTCGTAAAGGCAGAGAAAAAAGTGCGTGCTAGTAGTTAAGAAATGCACCTCGAAAAAACGGTTTATCATTATTGTCATGCAAAACAGTAGGTCAAACTCATCCAATCAAAGAAACAAATCTGCGTAACAAAGTTCCATCTAGATCATCCAATGCCGTAAATGCATGAAATGATTAATGAATGGTCCCTAAAAATTTTTCTCTGCTCGCAAAATAAGGCTTACGCTCGAAATGCTCGCAAAATATTTGTGGGTACTCGTTTGCTCATGCTGGCACATTTTTACAAGCGCTCGCATGTCCGGTTTTTAGCGGAGTTAGTTTTTTGAAGATGTTCTTTGCTCGCAAGGCTAACTTTTGTCAATGCTCGCGCTAGACTTGCTCCAAGTCGCTCGTTTGATGCGCAGGAGACCGCTAGATACGGATACAGTGGGCGCGCGCGGTCTTGAAACAAGACAAACGGAACAAGTCTTGAAACAAGACAAGTGGAACAAGCGACAAGGCGTCACCGGTGAATTTTTCCACGGGAGTGACTATTCAGCACTCAGTTGATGTTGTGAGACTTCTCATTTATTCATACATGAAGTATAAATCGCACTTAACATTTTTTTTTCAAGTTAAAAAAGTGTCAATAATAGGATTTGAACCCGGGCCGTCGGATTACCGCGCGGGAACTCTATCCACAAGGCTACCGACGACCAGCTGCAAGAAATTGTAAAATTTTGGCTATATATCCTAGCCTCAATATGAAGCTAACCGCAAGCAAACTAAGCTAACGTAGGCTAACCGGAGTGCTTTTTAGGCTAAACGGAGGGCTTGTAGGCTAACCGGAGTGCATAGTAGGCTAACCGAAGTGTATAGTAGGCTAACCGCAGTGCTAAAGAGGCTAACCAGAGTGCTGTTTTGTATTCACTACATGAACTGAGTGTTACGTGGTATAAAATGTCATGAGGTGTCTCCCTATTGTCTCACAACATCAATCGAGTGCAGAATAGTCACTCCCATTTTTTACCGGTGACGCCATCCAGCTAATTTTTATGGCTGTCAATCCAAGTATTGCGCGCGAGCTGAGCGCGCGCGCTCTGCTTGCGAGACGCGATTGCTTTTTTGCCGGTTTGCTTCTTCAGCAGACTTGTCTCTTTAGTCCAGATAAAAAATAGGAAAAGGTTCTCGATACACCTATTTTAAGGCCGACGTAGATATGTATTCCTTGAATGCAGCTCTAACTTATGAGCTCGGGTGAGAGAATAAGTTTTCTCAAAGCGGATAACATCTCAATTTTAACACACGCCATGGCGCGCGCAAAATTGCACACGGCACACGAAACTGACGCCAATATGATAAAAGAAACCAATTCAGTGCACGCGAAATGATGCAATTTTTCGCGGCAAAAAAACGTCAGCCAGAATAGATTTCCTGCAAGTGACACAAGTCGCTCGTTCCGAGCCATCCCACGACTTTTGTGCGCTACACAGGAGCCAAATTCAGCGCGGTCTCTCGCGCGCGTTTTCACAGCGATTTTACTCAAGTAACTGCGGTCTGTCGGGCGTAATTTCAAAGCGATCTTACTCAAGCAAACCTATTGGCCCAAAGAAAAAAGACGAGCGACTTGGGGCAAGTCTATGCTCGCGCTTGCAAAAAAAAAAACGCCGTGCTCGCATGCTCGCAAAGATCATTCGATACCCCTTAAATAAAACCAGCAGAATTCATCGGAAAGAGAAAACGCGCCTTACATAACAGATTTGCAGAAAATCTAAGATCTTTAGTGGCACAACAACCAGAACCCTTTAATTGCTCCTCCGCTTAACCTTACGCGATGCAGGAGAAAACCAGGAAACTTGTTTGCAACTCAGCAAATCTTCTTTATTGTAGAAGAAACCTTGACGGTACTTCACTTTAGCTCATAGTAACGTCATAGTACAAACTGCTGAAAGTAAACGTCACTGAACGGCAGGTTCATCAAGGTAATAATTATGAGGTTTGAATAATTATATGCATCTGGGCCAACTCCTCTATGTTGCAGGGGAACAAAAGTTGTAAAATTAATCAAATTTAAACCTGCCACTTTTTGCACTCTTAAGAAGCCTTAAAAAGGCCACTTTAAACTGTTTTTTAAATTGCCATTTGAAACAGTACTTAAAATTGCAATTTAAAAGTTTTTTTTTTTATTGACAATACAATACAAAAATACAATAGTTAATAGTAATAAATATCTCGAAAGGGCCTGTTGAGATGACTCCACTTACGCGAAGCTTCGCCTGCAAATTAAGAGTTCTTAAAAGTGTTTTTAAAACAGTTCTTAAAATTTCGACTTTTAAGAGTCTTTAAATGCACAACTTTAAACTGTTTTTAAAAGTGTTAAAACAGTTGTTAAATTGCCACTTCTAAAATTTCGTCCTTTTATTGCCATTTTTCGAGGTCCTTAAATGTCCACTTTCAAGCGTACTCAAAAGTGCACGTGATTTTACTAGAGGACGGTACCTCGACGATGATAATGTTACCTTTGAAGGTAATAACTACGTTAGTACTTTTTTTTAATTCATACTATGATTTATTCGAGGCAATGCTTTTTCGAAGTCAATAAATAATTTAAAGACCGGGTAGTTTCTTAACTTTCGTATATTTAACAATTATTCTTTGAAATCGAGGTGAATAGTGGCAGAATATTTACCGAGCCGCGTAGCGGCGAGGTAAATATTCTGCCGCTATTCACCGAGATTGAAAAGAATAATTGTTTTAGTATATACACACGAAGTGATCTCAAAACAGACAATCTAGGCATTTTCAAAAGGAAACCTATGAAAGGCAATGTTATTGACGTCTAATTTGACGTCTCAATTCATGCGTGAAACACGTACAAAACTATTTACAGATTCTTTTAACATGGCAAATACACAATCTTCGATAAAATCTTCGTCAAAATGGTCCTTTTACACAGTTCAAATCGGGAACTTTAATCGAAAGTCTGCCTGGAAATCGATAACTGATCAAACAAAGTTTTCGAAAGTCTTCGAAGTTATCGAGAAAGGCTTGTCGTTTGGCTCGTTGCGAAGGTGCCTGTCAATGGCGGCTCGAATTGAGGTGAGTGTTACCTTGTTGTAATATGACCTGTCTTGTTTTCTTGCGGAGATATAAAACTTCAATTCTTCTTTTTCTATTTCCTCGATTTCGGTGAGAAATTCGTTCTGTCTTCTGTCAGGCAAACCAGTCTACAAAAATACTCGTAATGAGACAAATTGTAGTCGTGAAGATTAATTGCTGCCTATTTAGCGATAGGTCGAACTGATCACAGTAATTATCTCGATAAACAAACTGAAAAACACTTGTTTGCAAAACATGACTTCTTCACTTATCTTTAAAAACTTTTAGGCCAGAGTTCGTTGCCTTCTTGGTGTTTTCTGGCTCGCTGTCGTCTTTTATTTGCACTATTTTTGATTCCGAAATGCTAGCGAAACGTGATTTTACGCCGGCCATTTTGTTTCTGTTTTATGGGATAATGCATTATCCACTCGCTAGCGAGTGAATAATGCGGCATTAGCCCGAGATAGCGAACCAATCAGATTGCTGGAATAGCCAAGATCACTGAGTGTGTATATGCTAATCCATTATATCCAAAATTGAACGTATATTTTAGCTAATATTTCTGCCTGGGATATACCCTGATTGATTATTATGAATAAGCCCAGGTAAAAGACGCTTCATTCTTTCAGCGATAACTTTTGAAGCTATCTTCGCATCGACGTTCAATAGGGAAATTGGTCTCCAGTTTTTTAGATCACAGCGATCTTGGTTTTTTTTCTCGATAAGTGTAATAACCGCCTGTCTTTGTGACGGGTTCATTGTTCCTTTAACAAAAGATTCATTAAAACTTTTAACTAAAGGATCACCTACAAGATCCCAAAAGGCCTTATAAAATTCTACTGGTAGTCCGTCATTTCTGGGTACCTTGTTTAACGGAAAGGAATCTAAAACTTGTTTACATTCCTCTTTGCTTATTAATCCTTCACCAAGATAAGAAGAATCATTACAGAGTGTTAGTATAGGTAAGTCTTCAAAGTGAAAATTAGGCTTATTTCCTTCGGAACCATCTCGTCTAGATTTATAAAGATTTTCATAAAAAGCGCGCTCCGCATCTAATATCTCGAAAGGGTCTGTTGAGATGGCTCCGCTTAGGCGAAGCTTCGCCTGTAATTTAAGAGTTCTTAAAAGTGTTCTTAAAACAGTTCTTAAAATTTCGACTTTTAAGAGTCTTTAGTTGCACAACTTTAAACTGTTTTTAAAAGCGTTTAAACAGTTGTTAAATTGCCACTTCTAAAAGTTCGTCCTTAAAATTGCCATTTTACGAGGTCCTTAAATGTCCACTTTCAAGCGTACTCAAAAGTGCCACTTTTAGCAGTATTTATAATTATTATTATTTAAATTCGGTCTCCTTTTTTAGTGATTTTACATAGAGGACGGTACCTTGACGATGATAATGTTACCTTTGAAGGTAATAACTACGTTAGTACTTTTTTTTAAATTCAAACTATGATTTATTCGAGGCAATGCTGTAGCGAGCTTAGTTACTAATATATCCTTAAACCTTGAGTCGAACGTGTCAGGAATAAATTATTGGTATAATGTGGATATTTAAAGATAAGCATTCTTTAGAACTTTGTTTGTACAGAAACAGATGGTAACACATTTCGACTTTTAAGAGTCCTTAAAATATGGATGTGGGTTGGATCAGAGCTAGTGTAGTGACGCGCCTTTTCTTCTCCGAAATATCTTGTAAAGTAGTTTGTTAATTGATTTCATAACAATCTTTAGGTTAACTTTTTTGTATAGTCTTGTTACTAAAGTTTGATTTTATTCTGTAAAAATGTTCTCTGTAATTTTTATATTGCTCTTGTCGCTTTGTTTTGACCAGGTATTTTCGGAATCGTGGTAAAACTTTGGAAAGAAAAATATTTTGACAATGTTTACTGGCGGGAAGGAACGTACATGAAAGTAGTCTTCTACGCAGCTGCGACTGTTCGTAGAATGGACTGCGCAAGTCATTGCGTAAGCAAAAATCAAGAATTTTGACATTTTGTGACATTTTGAAAGGTGATTGACGGTTTATACGTGGTACCAATAAAAGAGCTTGAGCAGGAATTTTGAGTCAGAGGTCACTAGGTGTTGTGAACAGCTCTTACAGTTAAAAAGTGTAAGATTCAGAGAAGACACTGTTGCCAACAAGAAAGTCTATACTTTATTATAAAAGACAGAGGAGCGAGCTAATTTCTCCCATTACAGTAAGTTATCTTTCCACACATTATTATCATCAATAAGGGATTAGTAAGGGATCAGAAATCGTTTACCATCGTTGGAGGGGGCGAGCAGGGCCGGGGGTGGGGGGGGGGGGGGGGGATTGGATTTTTGTTGCTGCACCGTTAGGGTTAGGGGCTATTATTCGATTGTTATTATTTAGGGTTTGTTATATATATTCACTCAAAAGCCACGAACATTTGTTAAATATAGAATTAAGTGACGAAAGAGACTTGAGTAACCAGTTCCTGTTGGTTGCGTGATGACTTCCTCTCATATATATGTCACCTACATTTCGGCAGAAGTTAACAACGTATTCCATCGCGCTAAAACGTTAACAAGAAACATGAGGTGGATCGGCGTTTTCTTGTTGGTTGGAGCAGCACTCACTGTATCAGAAAATCCTGACGGTAAGTCTTGGATACGCTACTTGCGAAGACTAATTTTGGAAACAATAACGTGAATGCACTTTGGCTTGCTTTCTCTCTGGGAGGATAACTTTACAGCGAATATCATTCATACAGTCTACATTTATTCAGTCAACATTCATTCATTCTTCCATTCACTGAATCTGGATTTCAAACTTATTGTCTGCTGGTGAATCATTGAGTTGTTCAATAATGCCAATTTTTTAAGTAACGACGTAACGTGGATAAATAAGACTGAGAAAAAATGCAATGCACGGCTGTCTTGTGACGGGTAGAGCCTTGCCGCGAAAATCGTGTTCCACTAATAAAAGAATGGTTTCTGTTCGGCTGTTTGTGGACATGCCGTTATGAGCTTGTGACCTGAAATTATTTTGGCGATGGCTCATTTTGTTAAGACTACTCAGAAACTTTGTACGCAGGCTTATATTTTCTATTGTTACGGGATTTTCTGATCACTGCTATTAAAAATAAGTGCGATATCGTTCAGGTTAAACAATGTTTAAGTGCTTTGAATTATTTTTTTTTATCAAGGTTTATCGCTCTTGTAAAATCCATACTACTACTACTGTTATTTTCTCTGATCTGGCTTACGCTGCCTAAAAATAGAAAGGACACTTCCGCTGGCTGAGTGTGTACGTCAATCTACATTTGTTACTACCCGCAGGGGATTGGGGCATCCATTACCCTAATCTGTTCGAGGGAGACATTATCCTTTCAAAGGAGCAGATTACGAGAGCCGAGGAAGGAGAGGATATTGATAGCTCCCGCAAAAGAGGATCATCAGGATTAAAGCTATGGCCCAAGGGAGTTGTCATCTACGAAATCGATTCAAGACTTAGTGAGTTCTAAAGTTGCCGGTAACTAATTGAATGCCAACATGTAAAATCAAGATCTTCAGACTAACACTCAGAAAATATAAACATCTGTTATTAGAGGCGGATTGTATCTTCATTTTGAAGGAATGGAGAGAAACCAGGGGGTAAGAGCGATTACCATAAAGGCTGCTGCATGGAAAAATGAAAGGAATAGATATTGTAAGGGGTCATGAATAGTCCCTCAAAATTTTACAGGGCTCACAAAATCAGGCTTCTACTCGAAACGCTCTCAAAATTTGACTGGGTGCTCATTTACTAATGCTCGTTTTTTAGTAGAGGTAGTTTTTTTAAAGCGCTCTTTGCCTGCAAGGTTAACTTTTGTCAATGCTCGTGCTCCCAAAGAAATGCGCTGTGTTCGCATGCTCGAAAAGAAACCCCCATTTTACAGCAAAGCAAAACTGTAACATTATATTGCCTAAAGGGAAGGTCGGAGAAAAAACATAGCAGTCATTGAATATCTTGTTGTTGTTCAAATTAAGCACCGACTTCATTATTTTCTTATATAACATGTTTACCAAACACTTGTATTTAAATTATGTTTATCGCAAATTTATGGAAAGTAAGTGTGAAGTTTTTAAACTTATGCCTTCAAGGGTGTAATCGTTGTTAAAGGTTTGACTGTATCTGCTGCATGAAGCGTGGCGAGTCCAGACAACAGAGCATTAATTCACACTTATGATTCAGTCTTCACTTCTATTTTTGTTTCTCAAAACGAAACAAAAAAATTACGCTTACCTGAGTTTTTTGGTTCCATTTTAACAATGAACTATTTTTAGGTCACAGTGCCCGTGCCATGGCGGCCATCAGGGGAGGAATGGCAGAATGGACCTCGAAAACTTGCATCCTCTTTAAAGAAAGAACAAGCGAACCAGGCTACGTAAGGTTCAGATCTGGCGTGAGGTAATTACAAAGACGCCAGAACAATCTTCGGTGCTAACAATATTCGTTGCTTGAGAAAAACAAATTACGAGCATAACCAAAACATATATTTTCTCTTCAGCTGTGCGTCAGGCGTTGGGAGATCAGGCTTACGTCAAGATATCTATCTTAATTCACGATGCTGGACAAGGGGAATGGTTGCTTATGAAATCGGTAAAATTACATCCGTCAATGCGCTGGTTGGTCTATAAAGCAAAATGAAAACACTGTTTTGGATTCGTAGGATACAACAGGCCGAATTATTAGTTTTGAAAACTTCTTCTATTATTGTTAAATGAGAAATATTTTCTTATGAAGTTGTATTATATTTGTTATGACCTCCTTTGGCTAATTCGGTTTGCAATTTAATTTTCTCAGGGCATACTATTGGCTTTTACCACGAGCAGTCTCGTCCTGACAGAGACACTTACGTCACTATAAACTATGGAAACATCGCTCCAGGTAATTTTCATCGTTTAATGAAAAGCCTGTCACCAAATTCCCACAGTGTACTTGACAATAACACTTGGTATTAGAATTCGGCCGGAAAAACTGAGCGAAACTAATGGACAAACTTGCATTACTAAAAACGAAGAAGATAAACATTATTTAGCTTCTTTTTTTTTTCTTTCTCCTGAAACCTAACACATTTATGTTTTGGATATGTTATTACTAACACAATTTATTTCAGGATTTGAGCGAAATTTTCGCAAGTACCCCAGATCGACGAATGATTCTCTTGGCACTAAATACGGCTATGGGAGCGTGATGCATTATGCGAGAACAGTGTTTAGCAGGAACGGAAAACCAACAATAGTTCCTAAGACATCAGGGGTACGTTACTAGGGTAACCTAACAGTGTGCACACACCACTTCACCTTTAACGTACTTCAGAATAGTTGGAAGAGGTTAATATTTGTAGTGCGTTGAAAAAGCTTAATCTAAACTTGGATGATTTTTGTGAAACTGGCCCTCAAAGGGCGGAAGTTGTAGTCATAAGACTACTGGGAGAAAATTTCACATTTGTGAACACGACTCGCTTTAGATATATATATATATATGATTTTAATCTTCAAGATAACCTTTCTATCTTCAAAGATGAGGTAAAGTATACCAAAAGCAAATATGGCCAAAATGGTAATGCCAAGGCCAATAGAAAAGGAAAATTCTATTTTATTAATTAATAATTCATTTTCTTCCTGCTTTGACATATAATTCTGCTTTGTGGGAGCTAACTGGCATGATTATCTTTCGAGGTCACCATTGGTCAGCGGCAAGGTTTAAGTCCCATTGATGCACAGCAGGCAAACCTTTTGTACAAGACGGAGTGTGCACGAAGGGAAGGTGAAGAAAGCGATTTTTGTATCAATTTTATAGAAAGCTTATATTGTCTCGACATACATGTAAAAATTATGATTTAGTGACTTTTAAAGGTCTGTGATCTTCATTACCACATGTGAAGAGGTCTTTTACAAGCAATTCGTTTTATATGTTCAAAATCGACTGGGTGTATCTATATCAAGTTGTACCACAAGAGTAATTTTAGACGACATTAAAACCAGTTTTAATTATTTGATTTTCAATCAATGTCTTTTATTCTTATGTGCGGTATAGTGCTTCGCTTGAAAAACTCAAGGGAATTTCGTTTGTCTCTTTTTCTTCTCTTTTTTAAAGGAGTTGCAGCGACAGGGCCAGTAGGTGCAAATCTCGGAGACGTCTCTAAAGATGGCACAGATTAGTCTGAACAAGCGGCAAGAAAACCTGCAATCTCTGTTATAAGAGGTTTTAAGCAACTTAGCAGAATTCTTCTACGTTAAGCCAGATTTCTAGATGGATTACAACGTCTGCTTCGATACTGTTGTATTTTGTTATTCTGTCAGAGATGTTTGTAGTATGAAGATCAAATAAATTAATGGCTGGGTCACGTATTGTTTTTCCAAGCGAAATCAGAGACTGAATTGACCCTACAATAAATTAAAGTGCTGATAGGCCCATAAAAGTTCTGAGTACACTCTCTTAGAAATGAAATTGGCAGGCACGCAAAGCGAATTGTTTTGAGTAGTTTAACTAATAGATCAAAAACGAGTGATAGTGTTTCATCGTAGTGGAGTATTTTTGACGAACTTCGAGGTGTTTTTCATATACAGTCAGAAGAAACCCTTTCGTGAGCTTTGCGAAAATTACAATAACACTTTCCAAAGAGTTTTCGTTTTTGAGAAATTCGGCAAAATGTGAAATGCCGTGTTCGCGTCACAGCCACAGCCACAAAATTGGTGCGTATTCAAATCACTCGGAAGGAAAGACGGTTTAACGTATCGAATTATCTTTGGCAAGTATTTGGGGCATCCAAAATACAGCACGGAAATGTAAAAATATTGCAAGAACATGCATTTTAATTGGCCATTTTGAAACCCGAAGATTCCTATTTTGAGCACTTTGACAAACACTAGTAAATGAGGAAACTTTGAAGAAAAATCGTGCCCTGGTACATCGATATTCGAAGTAAAAATATATCAGCTTAAAGTAGTGTTATCGTAGTGAAACATCCAGCTTGGGCAATTAAAAAGCGACCCGATAAATATGGGTTATCAAATGGTGACGAGTGAAATTAGGAAATAATTTCACGCGCGTTTTGTCAAAATTCTAACAATTTTCACTACCTACTAAAAAATAACAAACAAAGGTTTCAACCTGTTTGAACAAACATCTGCCAACAGTTTGAAATCTTTGTTTGTAATAATATCAAGAGAGTCGAAAAGCCAACATATAAAGTCCAATAAACGTTGACATACCAAAGAACTTCTTCACTGATCCCAAACTGCCTACTTTTACAATATCTATCCTTTCATCACCAGATACTTTTAAAATTCCTTGCCTGCTATATTACCATGCAAAAAGGTTTGATTGTGGATAACGCCAAACTACCACGCAGGCAACGATAGCGGGGGGAATGGGGAGTACTTCTATGAGACGGCTATGGGGTGGGAAAACTGTTATGTTTTGTGACTGGACTGTGCATTGCTCTGATCTTTTTGTACAATGAAGTGAATGACAAATTTCCAGAAGTAGTCGTTATGCGCCACTGGCCTGGGAATTAGCTAACGGTACACCCTCTGATACTGGGGCGGACAGGACAGACCACTCCTGCCGGCAATTAATTTAGATTAATAAGAAGTGCGCTCAGCGTTTCTTCCTTCCCCTTCCTACAGTTTTTTGTCAGTGGTGTATCCGAAAACTTAAAAAAGGTAATAAAGTTGAATATAGTTATTTCATTCTTCAATGTTCTTAATTACTCTTAATTTGTCGACCAAATCGGAGGGTTACACTCTCATATTTACAAAATACCTGTTGTTGACGCAGAGCCTCGCAAAACCTTTCAGAATTAATATAGAACTAAAGGTAATTGTTGCCTGTGTTAAATAATTTGTAATTTAATGAAACAGCATCACCAGAATAAAAAATAATAAGCTTCAAATGTATGGGGAAGACATTTCGCTTAGCATTACTCCATTTCTTTCATGTTGTTAACACTAGCGCGAGCGGTAAACATGACACGAAACTTTTTGCGGTTGGGATCAATTATCAGTTCCTCTAAAATCATTTTGATATGGACACAGAGCAATACAAAACTCATAAGAATGTCAGGTTTTGTATTGGAACACAAAGTAACTGTGCCCAACTTTAACAAAAATCAAACACATTCAATGTATCTATTTAAAATGCGTTTACTATGTGATTGCGTGACCGTTACGATTTTGTTGCAAGTGCATGAAAATTCGATATGCGTTTACTATTCTTATCGGGTGGCATTTTAATTGCCCAAGCTGGATTTTTGATATGTTTCACTACGATAACACTTCTTTAAGCTGATATATTTTTACTTCGAATATCGATGTACCAGGGCGCGATTTTTGACTCCAAAGTTTCCTTATTTTCTAGTGATTGTCAAAGTACTCAAAATAGGAATCTTCAGGCTTTTAAAACGGCCAATTAAAATGCATGTTCTTGCAATATTTTTACATTTCCGTGTTGTATTTTGGATGCCCCAAATACCTGCCAAAGATAATTTCGATACGTTAAACCTTAATCCTTCCGAATGATTTGAATACGCATCAATTTTCGGGAAAATTTATTTGTGGCTGTGACGCGAACACGGCATTTCACATTTTGCCAAATTTATCAAAAACCAAAACTCTTTGGAAAGTTTTATTGTAATTTTCGTAAATAGTTCACCAAAGGATTTCTTCTGACTGAATACGAAAAAATTCGAACTTTCACTTTTTGACGGCGATTTTTCGAAAATTAGAGTCAGGCGCTCTTAAGAGCAGATTTCAAACCACCGTCACCGTTCTGATTTCATTTGTGTTAACGAGATGAATTATCAATGAGTTTGGGAAAGGACTTTAGCCTGCCAGGTTCAAACCAAAAACTCTCGATGTGTGTCAGAACAACTTAACATGTAGGTCATCGCCTCGATTCTAATAGAATCGCATAGCTCAAAGAATTCTCGCGCTCTGATTGGCTAGAGATGCGAGGGTATTCAGCGCGGTATTGCGACTTGAAAGTGAGGCTGCGCTAAAATTCGCAGGCATTCACCACATTTTCATCTTTAAAAGGTTATGCGATTCAAGGAAAATCAATTACCTGACTCGTGAATTCCACGTTAAATTTCACTTGAAAAACCGATATCGCACTCATCGCTTCGCGATTCGTGCGATATCGGTTTTTCGCGTGAAATTTAACGTGGAATTCCCTCGTCAGGTAATGGATTTTCCTATAGTATTTGAACTACTTTAGATTGTCCTATATATATGCTGACGGTCGTTTTTAAGATAGCAAAACGTTTTTTTAACATCTTTCGTTGAACCTATCGACCTTTATCTATAAATTGTGTTTCGAAGTTTTTGCCGAAAACACACCATCCAAAGTGACTGCATTCATTTTTGTGTTATGACGTCACACATTTTGCAGCGTTTTGGTAATAAGATGACTTATTTTATAACAATTCAAGGTACTTATTATATTTTAACAATCAATCTATCCAAAATGACGGGCCCTGATCCAGTTCTGGTCAGTTGCATTTCTGGAAATCCGCGATTCACTGACTTCCTATTGTCCTGCGCAAACGTTTTGTTCATTGAGCCTCTGGTTGGCTGATAGTCGAAAATAAGCAAACTGTGTATGCTCAACAAAGCGGAACTGGCCATTCCTCGTTACCCTTAGTGTTGACCTAAAGAACTGTCGTTGTTGTCAAGCAAAAATAAAACTACCTTATTATGATAACACCCATAGATAACCATATATCCAACATTTTTTGTGCTCAGAAACCTAGTACATGCGTGATTTTCCAGTCTGGCATAGGGGTTAAGCTTTTTTGAAATAAAATACTCAAAGAATGCACTGTGGTGTTCACAAGGGACAATATACGGATAGTGTAGATATTGAGCATTGAACACAGCTCTGAACAATGAAATAATAATTATATTATACACATCTGCACAACAAGTCAGTTTTGCACTCTTCATACAAAATGTTTATTTTTATGGATGAGCGTGGTCCGATGCGTGCAATGCACTCAAAAAAAAAAAAAAATCAAATTTTGGTATGTTGGCATGTGGGTTTAATTCATTGTGTTAGCCCTCGAGCAGAAAAAAAAAGGAAAGCCGCTGAAGACAGCAATGATGCGCGTAATTCTGGGAACAGCCACATTCTTACAGCGGATGTCAACCTGCCGCAACTAACGTCATCACACGTGTTTCAGAGCTTCCAGGTGACCGTAAAAGGGGCCCTACGGCTTTGGGATGACGACCGAAAAGAAAGTTCGCGTAGAGGGGCTACGTTTCAGTTCCGCCGCGTCCTATATCTTTAATTTTCTGTTTGGTGTTAAGGCGTTTAATTATCAGCGATGCCGAGGGTATACTGCAGCAATTGTAAATGGGTATTTATATTTGGCTATTATCTAGAGATTCTCTCAGTTTGTGCAATGGTGCCAGAACTATCTCCAAGCGTTCAATTTCAATTCGTAGAACATACGACTACTTTGCCGCTGTTCTCGTTTTAACGTGATGTTGTCACGTCGCCGTTTTTCAGAGGACAGTCAATTGGTGGACCAGGATTGGTAACGCTGTTTATTGTATTGCTCCCGCGACCGCAAGCAATATAACGTATAGAGTGATGCACTTAACTTAAAATACAAGATATTGTGAATTAGAGCTGTTTCACAACATCTTTCCCACATTTTAGATTAGTTTTGATTGGCTTTAAGTGATCTTTTAAGTTGCCGACTCAACTAATAAATTTCGAGGTTCTTCTTGTAGATCCAATAGTTGAAAGCTGCACACCACTGGTACACAAGCTCTACCGAGAAGAAACAAAATGAATTGGCTTGGTGTGCTTCTGCTGGTTAGAACAGTGCTCGGTGCATCGCAAAATCCTGACGGTAAGTCTTAGGTGTCCCTAAATTTAAACTCAATGTAGTGCTGTGAGTAAGATTTTGTATAAGTTTGTTTGGTGTTTTGGAAGAGGACCAATACCGAATGAGATTTATTACGTAAACCTTTTTCCCAGTAAACAAATAATGTTCTTTAACTCAAAGTCTTAAAATATCGTAAATTTGCTAAAACCAAGCAGATCATACGGAGAAACAGCATAACAGCGTTCCATATTCTCTTTTCGGGCAGAGCAATGATATAATTCTGTACGTTATCACAACTTTTTGAAGTCGGAACTCTGAATTAAATGGGATTTTTTTCCTCGTTGCAAATTTAAAGTAAAAAAATCATTGAAGAGTTCTTTGCAGCGTTTAAAATCTCATTGCCGTTATTGCTTATACGTTGTCTTTAAATAAAAAGAATTGAAACAGGCGAAAAAGTTGTAGATAACAAGAAAATCAAGTAAGAATTTCACTAATATCCGGTACAATAAATATTTCCGTGGTGTAACTGAAGAATATTTTTTCTGAAATTTATAGAAAAGTAAACTAATTGCTTCTAAACACATTTATTTCCCCTAATATTGCCTTTACGGGTCACCTATACCTCTTTATATTTTGGGATTTATTATATTAATGCAAAATCGTTTAAGTACAAACCATATTTCCATTAATGAATTGAAACTCATTAATGAATGAAACTCATCAAACTACATTCTTGTGGGCCTACGTTTTCACATGTATCAAGTGATCAAGAATAGTATGATACGTGTAATCAATTTCAATTTCCTATTTGAAGTTATCGCAGAAATAAGTTTGTATTTTTCAGTTAGGCTTTGTTCATTTTTTGTTGGTAGATAAAGAGAATGTCAGCAATTTAGAATGAAAAGAATTGTTTCAAATGAAAACAGACTTCTTTTTAGCAACAAAACGACAACAACTACTTCGTTGTCGTATCTTTAAAAGAACCAACTGTTCACAGTAGCTGATATTTTTTCTAGCCTTGTGATATTGTGATATTTTACATGTAAAAGCCGTTCATCATGCAACAATCAACCATTCAACCACACGCGGAAATAACAGGAAGCACAATGAAAAACCTGTACTGTGTATGGCGGACACGATTTTGGCTCACTTGCGGTTCCATTAATGACGTCATTAATGGCGGACTACTCTGAAACCTGTTCAGGAGGACATTATACATATTTCGCAAACTTTTGGTGTATTGAATATTTCTATTAAGCATATTGTTGGTTGAAGACATTAATGCAAAATAAATCGTATGACGAGAAAGTCTGGCTCTTTTGTTCTCAAAATTGTATCTGATTTTGTTGTTGTTAAATAAAATTTAATAAATAAATAAATAAACGAATCTTTTAACATGGTTTTTTTTATAACATAGAAACATACATTCATTATTGCGTTTATTAAACGTTGTCCAACTCTGTAGCCATCACGGAGTGGTTGTACATATATTGAATAAATTTGCCTGCAGTCGTTCCATCAGTAATGGCTTGAAAGCGAACTGTGAACCACTTAGTAAATCGTTCGCTGTTTTTCTTCTGAATCTTATCCCGTCGCTAATCTTTTTGACATTATGTAAAGCGAAATAAGAAGTAATCTCCGGTCAAAGTTGGCGAAATGATTTTTTTTATTCACAGTTGGTGTGATATCATTTGATTTCAGTAACGACTTTTACACTGATGTAGATACTGTTGTTCCGTGATCTGTCAGATCTCAGTCTTTTAGTTTACATTTCGTTACAGAGAATTTGGGCATCCAGGACCCCAATCTGTTCGAGGGAGACATGATCCTTCCAAAGGAGCAGATTACGAGAGCCGAGAGAGGAGAAGATATTGATAGCTCCCGCAAAAGAGGATCATCAACATTTAGATTGTGGCCGAATGGAGTCGTCCCCTATGAGATCGACCCAAGTCTTGGTAAGTTGACGTTCTCGATAACTACTACTTTTACACCTACATTCATTGTTACGTGCATAGCGGCTATCGTTCGAAATACACCTCATGTCCCGACATCTTCTTTCGACCCGCCAAACAAACAGGAATCGAAATACACCAATCACAACCCACTAGCAAAGAAGCTAGCCAAAGAAGTGACATTAAACGAACACTGGCATGTGATTGGTGTGTTTCGATCCTTGTTTGTTCAGCACGGTCGAAAGACATTGAAAGACGATGTCAAAAGATGGATGTCGAAAGATTGGTTCTATGTACATAACACTGAAAGCGAGTGTAAAAATATGATAATTTTTTTTTAATTACTGGCAAAATAGACAAATCCAGTTTGTTTAACGAGGGTTACCCGTAACAGCTAACAAGCCCGGAATGCTCCATGGGCAATTTATTGCCCGTCAGGGTTTTGCCACGACCTCTAATAAATGAAAGCACTATGCCTTTTTTACTTTGTTTGCTCAATATACTTAGCAACGAGGGTAACCACCCCACACCACAGGTGGCTTAAGCGTACTATCAGAATTTGCATGGAGTTAAAATTTAACTTTAGAAAGGGCCAACGAACAAATCAAAGGAACTGAATACACAAACAACTGAAAAACAGAAAGGCTGACCAAACGTTTGGATTAAACTATTATATTTCTAACATTTCGTCAGGCAGAAAAACACAGTGTACGGCAGTGCACAGATGTGTTAGATTTTCCCGCCGTAACAAAACGTAACTTACCCATAGTGGTAGTTGTTATCAGATAGTGGCGACTAGAGCTCTCCCGCGGTCTTCCCCCGATGGAATGGATTTAGCTCTCGGCTGAGGATAAACCGTTAATTTTGGCCAACATTTTTGTTTCACGAACAAATGAAGGCCGATTCATGGTCAGAGTTATGAATTGAAATGACGTTCTTGGCTCCAAACTTTAATTTTCATGCGGTTAAATCGCATAAAAAGACGGGATATTCATCGATTTTGGAACGTGACAGGAAACCATTGAGGTATTTCTGGTTTTAAGCTACTTTTAGTAGTGATGTTTTCAAAGTGATGTGCGTACGCTATGAAGATTTCCTTTCCTACCTGGTCTCTCTCATGGTAATAGACCGTTGAAATGAAAATCGTGCGTATGGCTTTCCGTAGCACTAGAAAGACAAATAAAGGACAGGTTTGAAGCTTTATAGTGGCCAGCTCGTTCAGAGTAAAATAAGAGCTATCTTAAACTCAATTTCCAATCCATACAAGCTCTTACATTACGCTCAATTTTAAATCCACACAAACTCTTATAGTACACTTTGGTAAAATGTGCCCACTGGAATTCAATAACCTGATGATATTATTACGACAAGGCGCATGTGCAGTGATGATGATATTACATCTGGTGAAATTTCCAACCTCTTTCGAATAAACCTTTTCACTGGCACTTGAAGCTGACTGTATGTTTAGTGTTTTAAACTCTGATTTAACCCAGGATCATTTCACCTAAGATCATTAAATAAAGGCTGCTGAGATACTTTTATCGAAAGAGTATCAGTAAAAAACTAAAACTAGTTGGTCTATACCGTGTTAGCTGGCGATTCCCGAGCTGTGGCCGCCATTAATGCAGGAATGGAGGAATGGAGGACGAAAACTTGCATACGTTTTAAAAGAAGAACTAGCGAACTAGCCTATGTCAACTTCGTACTTGGTAGAGGGTAGGTTTTGTATTTAGAAAGTTAATTAAACGTAATTGATATCAGCCATTTTTCGTTTTTTTTTTTATTATTATTGTTTTTAACAGAAACTATACACAAAATTACAGTACATTCGTTATATCTTGCTGATTTTAATTTGTCAAAACGAATGAAAAGACGTTAATTGTTATTTGTTTCCTCTCCTCTCTACTTGCCAACGTTGTGTTTTAAAGAAAATTGAAGTTGTTATAGTATATAAAAATGTCCTTATGTTAATTGGAACAGGTTTCCCCTAGCTATTGCTTTCTAACCTAGATAATAAGCGAAATTAGTGGTATTATAAAATGAAAAGGAATCTTAGCTTTGATTAAATATCAAATCGATCCAATTGTGCTGCTGTTTACCGGTCGCGTTGACCATTGTTAGCGTGAGAATTGTGATTTTTTTTTTTCACTGAGTTTTCTCTCGTATAAAATTGTTTCTCTAAATACAAGAAGTGGTTCTGTTTACGTTATTAATCGCATAAAACAATTTTCAATAGAAATTAAAACCAGACCAACTAGTCTTACTGCTGGCCAATAAACTGATGGCTCGGATGTATTTTTTGTCATGCGACAACTTTCTGTTTCCGCCGCTCGAGGGCTCTACCTTGTTTGCTTTATAATTTGTAAAGTAAGATTTTTTTTTTCGAACTGTCGGTTTTGAAGTCTAATTAAGTCTTTTGAGTTTGGAGTCTAAGTCTAACGGTAATATCATTAAATGAATCCATATGAAATGTTCAGGCCTTGCTGAGTTTTCAACTAACTATACCAACTACATATGAAATTTCTTTCAGATGCTCATCATTTGTGGGAAGAACCGGACGCCCTCAAAATATAAACCTTGCTCGAGGATGCTGGTCTAGGGGAATTGTCGCTCATGAAATTGGTAAATTTCAACATGTTTAATTTTCTAGTATAAATTTCTGGCTGATATGCCGCTGGTCTTTGTTAGAGTGCGTTCTAATATCATATGTTCACACCTTGAATTAATTGGGTACACATAAAAAACGAAAGCGTTCTGCGAAAGCGCTTGCGTTCTAAGATGCAGAAGATCTAGATATGATAGTAGTCAATCCTGCGCTGACGCCGGCTGACTTCCTTCATTGCTCGTTAGATTACATGGTGCAAAACTTATCATTAACGGATTTCAACTTTCTTTTGTTTCCATTTCTCATTATTTCTGTCACTGTCGTCAAGCAGAGAGATTGTAAGAAATGAAAATAAAGTCTAGAAAATGAAACTTGTCTCGATTCAGAGACCGAACTTTCAATTCCAAATTAAATTGCAAAGAAATTTAACACAAAGTGGCTCATTTTATGACGTCAAAACGAACAAAATTATGTCATGTAGAACAGCTTTTTAAAATGTATAAGAACAAAAACTAAGAGATGTTCCATCAACGGTCCTTGTATTATGGTGGGGGAGTGGGGGGGGGGGGGGGGGGGGAGTGTATATGGATTCGCTTGTGCGTCCGAGATTCAAGGAGATTACACTTAGAACTGACAGAGTTTAAACGATTCTCTACAGGACATGCGATTGGTTTCTACCACGAACAGTCTCGTCCTGACAGAGATAATTACATCAAAATTCTAGAGGATAACATACTCGAAGGTAAGTATCGGCGTTTGACAATGTCTTCCATTTATTTTCTTAACACCTTAGTTTCAAAACATCCATAATGACCAATTCATTTGAGGTCCCCTGTTTTATGAGTCAAATGAGTCTATGAGTCATGAGTCAATGAGTCAGGGTTTTTTTTAACAAAGTAGGTTATTCTATATTGAACCATCGTTTGCCTGTATTCAAGTTGGCTTAGAAACACTCACTTTGCGTACGGTTAGTTCTACTCTGGATTGCTTGCGGTTAGTTCCACTCCAGTGTGCTTGCGGTTAGTTCCACTCCAGTTTGCTGGCAGCTAGTTCCACTCTGGTTTGCTTGCGGTTAGCTTTTATATTATATGTTAGCAAGAACAGCACTATTTCAAATCAATAACCATAATTTAAAATTTGACTCATTGACTCATTGACTCATAAAAACTTTACTCTCAATTCATTTCATTTCAGATGCGAAGTTTAATTTTCGAAAGTATAGTCGTTCAACGATTGATTCTCTTGGCACCAAATATGACTACGGAAGCTTGATGCATTACGGCAGCAGAGCATTTACCAAGAACGGACGACCAACAATAGAAGTTAGGTCACCACCCGGGACACCAGGGGTATGTCACTTATTTGCTAGATAGTCGATTGTCGATACACCCAGCCCCCTCAAAAAATATCAACAGTCAATTAAAATAATTCTTCATTCACATATTTTGTTAGAAAAACGGACTTTTTCTTTGCAAAATCTAATCTAATAAGTGCTACATTCTTAAAGGGAGCTATTGGTCAGAGGCGAGGTTTAAGTTCCATTGATGCACAGCAGGCAGACCTTCTGTACAAGACACAGTGCGCACGAAGAGGAGGTGAGTTGTTTAGCCATTCTATCTATCATGAACTACAAGTAGCCTGTGAGGACTCTACTTAGGCTCCTAAGGGGTGTAGCGTGAAGCAAAAATGGGAAAACAATTGGGGAGCTAAAATTAATTTTTGCTTAGTGAGAGGGGGTGGGGTGCAAATTAATTTTGAGCCGTATTTTACTCATTTTCCAACCCCCCTTCCAGGTAATTATTGCACAGTCCCTTAACATTAGCAATGTTTTCTTTGTCTATGACTATGTAGAACAGTCTCATTTTATAGCTCAACTTAGGCTTAACATGTAACGTAAGAACGTCTCAAGAATGTTTTCAGCCTTCAAATTGTAAAAAAAAATATGAACACTCAGCCTGAACCCCTAAATTAGTTTCTTTTTACATGAAATGCATTTCACACTTTAAAGATGTTTTAATATGTTTCAACCGTTAAACCCATGATGACATAAAGCCATCGAATAGTTATGTAACTTTATCGCTTATCTGAGGCGAGCAAGTAAAAAACTCTTGTTTAAGGTTTGAGCAGTTTGTTTTACACAGGTTACATTGTAAATGTTACTTGCATTATATGTTTGCTTTATGGTACTTGCATTATAACACCCGGCGGAACTTAGTAACGTTAATATGGAAGTATACTGATAACTAACTTGGTGCATTCGTAGGAACGACCACAACTTTGCCACCACCAACAACTCAATTACCAACCACGCCAGGTACATTCATATTATTCATAAGACTTGTTCACGATATTTCCGTTTATTGCAACTGTACACTGGCATTATGGCCAAAGTGACAGTAGGGAATCGAATGTGACACACTCCAAGATGATTATAGAATCACGTTCTTGTCATGCCTAGAGTTTAAAATGATACGATTCTCTCTTTGAAGGTGACCCGTGTTCTAATTACAAAATCCTAAGTTCAGCTGACCGCTCTAAAGGCAACACAGCTCAGAACAATGTGAGATGCGATCGACAGGACCTATCGACGCCAGGTTGGTACCGTTTTATGGGAGCTGCGGGGGACCAGATTCCAGACAAATGTGTCCCTGTAAGACGCTGTGGTACGCACGCTCCAGGTTGGCTGAACGGTGCACACCCTTCTGTCCAGGATGGTGTAGTGACTCGTCAAGTCTGTTATCACTGGTCAAACAATTGCTGTCGATGGAATAACAACATTAAAGTAAAGAATTGCGGAGGTTTCTTTGTTTATGATTTACAGGAAACCCCTGCGTGTAGCCTTCGGTATTGTGGCAATGCCGACCCTGGTAAGCTGATTGGATATTTGATTAATCGGCACCAACAGATCACGAGTGCACTGTTACCTTTATTTTTTAAAGATTTTGGCACTACTACTTAACAAGCTTAACATAATATATGAATCTAAAACTTAATGTTTATTAATTTGTAATAAAACCAAAAGCCAACCAAAACGAACAAAGTTATAGAAAAATTACTGTAGGTGTTTTTGAGGTGCTTTGAAGAGCAAATCGTTTATTTTGTTTAATAAATGCAATAAGAATTGAGTCCTTCCCAAAACATGGGAAATGTTTCAAATTTGTCTGAATGACCGTCGTGTTTTGAAACAAACTTTGACAACATTTTTTTTGTTTACCAAGGCAATTCCCAGTTTGCAATTAATATTGATCTGACCTCTCTCAAAACATGGGAGTATTTCATATTTCCTCTTGTTCCGAAACACACTGTTTACCAGAGGTAATTTGCGGTTTTGGGTTGGCTTTTTTATGGTTCAGAAAGAAAATCCACTTCTCTGGAGTTTATAATAAAAAGGACGTGAGTATTCAGGTTGACACAGCAGACTCAGGGAAGTCAGATTCGCAAAGTCGTTAACCATGTATAAAAAATCTGTATAATATTTGTTCATTATATTTAATTTATCTTGTGGTGCAATAGCAAACAGAGATAAGGCGCGGCAGCTTGGCGCATATTACGTAATATTATGTATATATTTTGTTAAATTTCCAGGAGCGACCACTTTACCACCAACAACCACTCAGTTACCAACAACATCAGGTACATTTCTGCTTGGTTTCAGCTTATAGCAGCAACTAGGAAACGGACCTAACATGATATACAAGAATTTACTAGTCTATTAGCAAAACCGTTATATTTCTACTTATATTTCTCGCAACCACCATTAACTCAGATAACCATTTACATTTGCAAGACCGACTACTCTACCAACAACAACGCCAGGTACATTAATAGAATGTATTGGGATTATAAAGTTAGATTTGTTATGATAGTTCGGGTTGATTACCTAACATTTTTTGTGGATTTAAAATCGATACACTCTGTAAAAGCCAAGTGGATACGTACCCAGTAGAAATATTTAATGACCGTACGAACAATATCTTATTCCCCTTTAAGAACAATTTCTTTTAAGAAATATTTTGAAAAAAATGTATGGAGTAAAATATAAACATCCTCAGGTGCAGCCGAATTTTACGCGTTCTTATAAAAAAGAGTGTATTCATGCCATACATCAAAGTAAATTATACATTGAACTGACTTGTCAACAGCATCATAGTAGTTTGTTTGTCTTTAAAGGGGACGAGTGTTCAAATTACAAAGTCCTAAGTTCAGCCACCCGTGCTCAAGGCTACACAGCTCGAAACAATGTGAGATGCGATCGACGGGACCTATCGACGCCAGGTTGGTACCGTTTTATGGGAGCTGCAGGGGACCAGATTCCAGACAAATGTGTCCCTGTAAGACGTTGTGGTACGCATGCTCCAGGTTGGCTGAACGGTGCACACCCTTCTGTCCAGGATGGTGTGGTGACTCGTCAAGTCTGTTATCACTGGTCGAACAACTGTTGTCGATGGAATAACAATATTAAAGTAAAGAATTGCGGTGGTTTCTTTGTGTATGATTTACAGGAAACGCCTGTGTGTAGCCTTCGGTACTGTGGCAATGCCGACCCTGGTAAGCTGAATGGATATTTGATTAATCGGCATCAACAGATCACGAGTGCACTCCTACCTTTATTTTGTAAAGATGTTGGCACTACACTACTTAACAAGCTTAACATAATATATGAACCTAAAACTTAATGTTTATTAATTTGTAATAAAACCAAAAGCCAACCAAAACGAACGAAGTTATAGAAAAATTACTGTAGGTGTTTTTGAGGTGCTTTGAAGAGCAAATCGTTTATTTTGTGTAATAAATGCAATAAGAATTGAGTCCTTCCCAAAACATGGGAAACGTTTACAATTTGTCTGAATGACCGTCGTGTTTTGAAACAATCTTTGACAACATTTTTTGTTTACCAAGGCAATTCCCAGTTTGCAATTAATATTGATCTGACCTCTCCCAAAACATGGGAAGTATTTCAAATTTCCTCGTGTTCAGAAACACACTTTGTTTACCAGAGGTAATTTGCGGTTTGTGGGTTGGCACACTTTGCTTTTAAGCTCTTAAACTTTTTTTATGGATCGAAAAGAAAATCCACTTCTCTGGAGTTTATAATAAAAAGGACGTGAGTATTCAGGTTGGCACAGCAGACTCAGGGAAGTCAGATTCGCAAAGTCGTTAACCTTGTATAAAAAATCTGTATAATATTTGTTCATTATATTTAATTTATCTTGTGGTGCAATAGCAAACAGTGATAAGGCGCGGCAGCTTGGCGCATATTACGTAATATTATGTATATATTTTGTTAAATTTCCAGGAGCGACCACTTTACCACCGACAACCACTCAGTTACCAACAACATCAGGTACATTTCCGCTTGGTTTCAGCTTATAGCAGCAACTAGGAAACGGACCTAACATGATATACAAGAAGTTACTAGTCTATTAGCAAAACCGTTATATTTCTACTTATATTTCTCGCAACCACCATTAACTCAGATTAAAGAAATAAATAACGCGCCTGAGTGCATTGTTGAGTTATATAAGCACGCGGGAATTTTTAAGAACACGAGAGAAGTGCATAGAGAAGCACGAGGCGTAGCCGAGTGCTTCTCGCACTTCTCGAGTGTTCTTAAAAATTCCCAAGTGCTTATATAACTCAACAATGCACGAGGACAAGTTCTTTATTTCTTTTATAAAATGTTAAAAAAATGCGCGCGCTAACACTTGTGACGTAAGCAGCGTGCATTATAACTCCATAAAGCACGCGCGTGACGTAAGCAGAGTGCTTTATGGAGCTATAATGAACTCGAACTGGCCAATCACAGCGCGCGCAATTTCTCGATGATTTTATAAAACCATTTACATTTGCAGGACCGACTACTCTACCAACAACAACGCCAGGTACATTAATAGAATGTATTGGGATTATAAAGTTAGATTTGTTATGATAGTTCGGGTTGATTACCTAACGTTTTTAGTGGATTTAAAATTGATACACTCTGCAGAAAATCAAAGTGGATACATACCCAGTAGAAATATTTAATGACCGTACCAAAAATATCTTATTCCCTTTTAAGAACAATTTTTTTATTTTTAAAAAAATGTATGGACCAAAATATAAACATCCTCAGGTGCAGCCGAATTTTACGCGTTCTTATAAAAAAGAGTGTATTCATGCCATACATCAAAGTAAATTATACATTGAACTGACTTGTCAACAGCATCATAGTAGTTTGTTTGTCTTTAAAGGGGACGAGTGTTCAAATTACAAAGTCCTAAGTTCAGCCACCCGTGCTCAAGGCTACACAGCTCGAAACAATGTGAGATGCGATCGACGGGACCTATCGACGCCAGGTTGGTACCGTTTTATGGGAGCTGCAGGGGACCAGATTCCAGACAAATGTGTCCCTGTAAGACGTTGTGGTACGCATGCTCCAGGTTGGCTGAACGGTGCACACCCTTCTGTCCAGGATGGTGTGGTGACTCGTCAAGTCTGTTATCACTGGTCGAACAACTGTTGTCGATGGAATAACAACATTAAAGTGAGGAACTGTGGTGGTTTCTACGTGTATGAGTTACCGAGGACGCCTTTGTGTTATTTACGGTATTGTGGTAACGCCGGCGCTGGTAAGTTGATTGATGGTTTTGTAATATAAGTAAAGTCCAAACCCAAAAGATTGTTTTCTCAATGCCAGTTCCTAAGTATTAAAAGACAGAGCCTCGATTCTTCAAAGACAAGATCGCCAATATATTTGTGTAATGATTTTATAAAAATTGCATCGACATACATCGCATGGGTTCGGTAAGAGTATTACCACGCGTTTGTTACTTTCAATATTTCCTGCGTTGAGCTCATTGTCAAAGACGAGAAATTTGTGCCCAAGATGGAGATCCATTGAAAAATTGGTCAGTAGAAGAATAGTTAAAACTGGCACTTCCCTACAACGAGAAACTAATCTTAGTCAAGAAATGCCCATCCCTTCTCAGGTTGGCCTGGACAATGGGAATTGCTGCATAACGAAATCACTTTTTGAATTTGCAGGAGCAGTCACTTTGCCACCGACAACGACCCAGCGTCCACCAACAACTGGTACATATTTATTAGCAAATAGCAGAGGTGTAACTTTGCAACCCGCGCTGACTTGGAACGTTTATAACTTTTTCAAGATTCAGCCAAACGCTGCCAAACTTTCCAACTTTATCTAAAATTTATCTGGGATTAAATTGGCACGATAGGGAGGATAATTTGACAGACATGTTTTCCCAAATTGAAATTTTTGTGTTTTCATTAATGAAAATTAACTTTAATTCAATTATTTTCACCTCTTTGAGGTTTGTTTGAACTGTTTTACGGATTTTGAGTATTTTTCAGTAATTTTGGGCGGTTTTCTGATGTTTTGGAAAAATTTTGAAATCCATGATGGCGGTTGTTTTAATATCATGATGTAATTTTCACGTGATGTGACGTCATCATCTGACGTGACGTATATCAAATGATAGATTTTTAGACATACTATATATCCTCAAAGTTTCATTGTGATTGCTTAAACAGTCTGGAAGTTTACGGTGTAAAAAGATCCCAAAAAGCTCGGTGTGAATATGGTTAAAACCTTGGCCAATTTTGTTTCGAGCTTCTGGTTCGTATATCCCGTGATTTTTTGATAGATATGTGCCGTGAAGGTTTTTAATTTGAACCCTGACTTTATTAAAGGGCGAAGAAAACGAAAATTGCCACCCCTTTCAAGTCCCAAACCCGAAAAACGACACTATCCAAAGGCAAAACAAAATCTAAGAAAAGCTTGAAAGACCATAGTAACGACTAACCGCGAAAGGCAAAGCACAAGTCTTTACAAAATCGCTTTGCTGATGATTTTAAGGATACAGTTCAAATTCATTAGACCATTTCTATTTTTGTTTAGCTAGGCGTTTATACGCTCTGCAGTTTAAAATTTAGGTACGCTATCTAAGGATCAACCGGGAACACAATGCCTCAAAACCATATTCTATCCCGCGGCACATAGCTATATAGCCCCTTCTGCCCGGGGTTCGTAATCCACTTTAGTTTTCGCAGACGCAATTAACCTTTTTTTATTTCAATAAACATTTTGTGAGGGTTTCATTCAATTTAAAAGTAATTATGTAATATTCCTTAAAATATCATGACAAACCGCCATTAATTAATAACGAGGGCTTAGAAAATCTTCAATCAGAATAGCTAGGAAATGAAGGAAAGGAGAAGATTGTTCAGCTTTGTTATGTTATTTTTTTCAGGGAATTGTCAAGACAGATCCAGAAGATGCAGACGTTTTCCACGTTTCTACTGCTATATAAGAAGATATATCAGATCAATCTGCAAGAAAACATGCAACCGCTGCTGAGAGAAATATTCAACCACCAGCTCCTTTTGTTTTAATTCAGGCGTAACGATCTTCTAAAATATTCTTCTTGGATAAAAGCAACTGGTTTTGTTTTGCTTGCTTCTGCTTTTCGTTTTTCATTGGTTTTTGGTATGGCACGTGTTGCTCAGCGTTAACAGACACAACATTAACGTTGTTACCAGCACTACCTACAGGCATGTTATTTTACTTTGCATTGGTTAATCTCCCGTAAACAACTTGTAGAATCAAACAATAAAAAGGAACATGTACTATAAGCAAAGTTGTTGTTTGCTTTTTTTCTTACATACTGCAAGTATTAAACCAGATATTTAATCAGTGCCCGGCAGCAAGCATCTAAAAAGGGCTAAATTCGGCTTAAGTTTGTAAAAGGCCTATTTTGTGTGTTTCGTGTATCGATGAAATTCATCTCAAAATCTCGAGTATTGGCAGGGGATAACTTTCGATGCTACCTTCCCAGTACAAACACTGTCGCTAAAACAGAATGGAGAGCCTGCTCGCAGGCTAGGCAAAGGCTATGTGTCCAATGTGACGACGTAGCAATCAAATTATCAAGAGAGTTGATCATAGCAAATCTTTGGGTCTTACCATTGATGCCCATCTCACTTGGTCTAAACACGTGGAAGAGATTTGCACAAAAGTCTCTTCGGCTATAGGCGCCTTTAAACGAGTGCGGCCCTTTATATTGAAAGTAACCGCAATTCAAATTTCTAGCGCTTTAATTATGCCACATTTTGACTACTGCAGCCCTGCCTGGGACTGTTTGAGTGGTTACTTGAGTGATAAGCTTCGAAAATTACAGAATCATGCAGCCAGAGTTATTACGAAATTACCCCTTGATACGAGCACTGATGGTTTTCCGTGTCTAAATAAAGTTTTACATTACAAATAAAGTTTTACATTACACCGAACTAATCGTGTACCCTTTACCCTTTACTCAAACTAAATAATTGTATACTAGTATATTTAAGTTAGCTATGTTTTTTTTTTGTTTCTCATTTGGAACCTACGGAAAGTTAAACCGAACAATAGAAAAAGGAAAAATATAAAATGATTTATAGCAGCCTATGTAAGCTCAATTTCCATGGAAACATTGTAATGTGATCAAAGCTTTGACATATCAAATATTCTGCATTGATTTGTAAGACGTATATCACAAGGTTTGGTAATTTTTGCTTGGGTACGTTTTGAACTACATAAGTTTTAAACTATTCTTCAAAATCCATCCTCCCTCCCAAGATAAAAACAGAAACAAAACAGTGTTTGCTGTACTAAGGCCTTAACGAACAAAGACTTTCCAGAAGTCACCAGAAGTCACTCCAACGTGGTAGTCATCACATTCCCATCTTGATCCTCCAGGTTCAATCAACCAGTGATACAAATTCGCTACAAAGGTGGGGTGACTGTACAGCCTGTCTTGATCAAATCGGTGGCCCCATTTGCCAACATAATAACTACCGTCCCATCCCCACCTGTTACACGCTCCAGCTAACAGCGAGTTGTCATCATTCATTCTCACATACGAGCCACAGGAGGCGGGCATGACATCAGTCTGGCCGCTGAAATACTGGACTACAGCTTCGCCAGCGCTGTTTTTGGCCGTGGTGACGTGGAATGTGCGTTTCTTTTTGCAGTGGAATCGTATCTGGGAAAAGGCCAAATGTGTTCTCAGCTGATTCATGGCACTTTTCGTGAGAAACATCTGAGAGTTTCGTACTCCTCGGTATTACGTCTTGATAGAGAACGGGAAACGATAAGAAGAGCTGCCGACAACAACATCAGAGACAAGAAGCCAGCCACCTGAAATTAGGTAAGATTCGGTGGTCATGCAACCAAATAAAGCCAACAAAAATACGAACTATGTTGAAATTGTCTCTGTTCATCGTTTTTAAGACGTTTCGATTCCTCTACTTATAAAAGTGAGTTCGTTGTTACACGCTATTAAAAAAAAACGTAGTAAGAGGCTTGTGCTTGACCAAATAATGATACTCTGTGAATAACCAGTCTTATGATGAACGCCTCACTAGCCGAAACATCTTAAAACAATGAATAGAGACAGTGACAAACCCTTTCAATGTCAGTATGTCAACTCTTGACTACTCGTAATCGATATTTGATTTCAAAAATGTATTAATAATTCATAAAGAAAATACAAAAGAAATTAATGCTTAATGAGTGTATTTATATTAGTCACACATGTTTGAATTTTAGTTACGGACTCGGATAAGTGAGCTGGTCGAGTTAGCTTTCTATAACTTGCCGTCTAAAGGAGGTATGCCTGAAGACATCATTAAGTCTAGTGAAGGTGAAAGTATAACGATTTGCAAGTTCGCGTCGTCTGTTATCCCACTCTTTTAGACGCACATGAATAAGGGCTGTAGGGCTGGCAGTAGTTGCGGCACATTTCTAATCGGTGATGGCGATATTTGGCTTGAATTTCACCGTGCCTATATATTTGGGACGGGTATTTCCCACTTCATCAAATTGAAGTACATCCGGAACATTGTTATTTGCAAAAAGAATCATGTCGAACAACAGGGCCACGAAATCACTTCAAGCGATTATGTGAGTAGGCCTTTTCCTTCTATTTTCAATTTTAGGCGTTCTCGGCGTAGCAAACAGTCAGAGTTCTTTTTGATTCGCTAGCGGGGAGGAATGCGATCGCCTGGTTTTCCGGTCGACAATGAGTCGATAATTGACATACAAAACAGCACATGCCATCGTTTTGCTAATGACTCTGGTTTGCTAAAAATTGAATCAAAAGTTGATGTAGGACGCTACAGTTCAGTTTATTGGAGAAGTCAATGCCCTTTAGAAAGCTACAGATAGTTTCTCGGCCGAATGTTTTTACACGTTTATCTTGGTGTCAATTTATAGATTCACATTTCATGTTGTAAACATTCATAATTAAATAGTAATTAAATAGTACAGTTCATGATTCTGTCAAAATACCCTGAAGTTCAAAAGGTATAAGAGGCTTTTATATTCATCTGAGCTACTATATATTATGCTTTGTCGAAAGCTCTCTAGTCAGGGCTCGTCTCGAAAACTAAGATCTAAGACCTAAGACCTCGAAAACTAAGACCTCATCGTTAGCACGTTAGCAATTAATACTTGGCAGGGGGGGGGGGGGGGGGGGGGAGATTCGTAGTGTTTACTTTGCTTCTTGCGCGTCGGTTGTTTTGAGTATAAGCCCCGAGATAAACCTACGGCGAGTCGGAGGACAGAAACCGAGGGATGCATGACGTAATTTGCCTCCACAGGAGTTAAATAAACAATAATTTTAGCAGGAAGATAATCTTTTAAGCTTAGCACATACAGCACATACATATATAGTTTGTCTGCCAAGTCTTGATAGTCTTATATAAAGTTCTAAGCTGTAGAACTAAAACTAAAACGAAAATAAAAAGCGATAGAAACCGTCGCAATTTTACACTTTAGGCTTTTCCGGTCATATTCGCCGTGATCTATGCCATTTTATGTCTGACTTTTTGAAAAAGGGGTCAGCGTTATTTTCAGCGCTCTGTGCGAAATTCGCCGTAGTAGACGATATAAAAACTAAAGGAAATGCCTTTTTTTTTCTTCTCCATTGACTTATTAACCCTTTGGCGCTGTTTAACTTTTTTTGTCGTTTCTCGGCCCTCTTTTAAGCCTACTAAGGCCCCAAAGGTACATGGCCAAAGAGGCCGAGGAGACTTTTCTTTGACCCTGTTTGCATAAATTCATGTATATATACATATATATTTTGGTTGCGGTGGCTGTAAAAAAGTTTATGTAGGGCGAGGAAACCTTAGGAAACTACTGAGCACATAGGGGAGGCAACCGCGGTTATCAATATATTTATAATTGAGCTGTGAGTGTGCTGCTTGGCCAATTCAGTATCATTTCATTAAAAATTTAATCATCGTTTTCTTTAAAGTAGCGAAGCTTATTTATTTTCAAAGATTCAACCGCGCCCTTGATAACTTTACCTCCGTCAGTTGTCATGTCACAGTAAACATTTAAAGGGTTTCCATTCTTCTCAGGATCGATCCAGTATTTCCCATCCTTTTTAGAGTCCCCTACGTCACGGATTTCCTTGCAGGAATGAGCCGGATCATTTGCATACAAACCTAGGGTTGCTAAAATAGATAAATGCAAACAAATAATAATTACGGGCAGGTTCCTTTGAGGGTTAAGCGAATTAGAAATGGTCACACAAAACTCCTTCAATGTAATGTAATTTAGTTCTTTGCTCGAAAAAAAAGTGATACTTATTATTGTAACAAAATATGTTTATCGATCAAACAGTTCCTTACTGTACTAAAATTAGACAAAAAATTCGAACTCGTGTTTATGTGAGCCTTTTATTCAAGGTTCTTAGGGATCAAAGTGGAACTATTTCCTTACAGCTGCAAGGTTGGGGGGTTCCGGCAGTATATGTTAAAATTAAAGTTGCGATCTTTCGACAAAGCTTTTAGTAGCAGACGTATTTTATGGAATTGTCCACTTTCGTTCGGCGAAGTAAAATAGGTAAGGAGTATACGAATATTGTCTATTTTGGAGGACCGCATTTTAGACTGTAGCGTGTTTACCCTTAAGGATACTTACAAGTGCATTTAAAGCCGTCTCCCTGGTAACCAGCCTTACAACGGCATTTATATGAGCCCTCGGTGTTGGCACAGCCAGCATTCTGGTCACATTCATTTTGGATTGTCTGGCACTCGTCAATATCTGAATATAAATTAATTGAAAATGACTTAAACGGTTTTAGAGACCTAATTTACATGTATGACAATAAATGTGATAGAACAGATCATACGTTATAATAGTTAATGTAACTTTGACTGAGTAAGAATTTATTTTAAAATGCTATATGTTTTGAAATGATACGCCAGTTTATCCAATCCAAAATGGCGTATTGTCAATAGTACAAGTCAGGACGAGGCTATTGTTGTTTTAATGAGAAATAAGATTTCAATTGCCCTATAAAAATATGTGAATGTATTAGATTTTGTGCCTTTTTATAACTGTTAGAACGTCCAATAGGCCTAAAGAAGTCAATTACGATATGTCCCTTTCATGAGATTTACAAACGTTTGCAAGGTGCATCCTTATAGGTAAAAATAACTATTGTAGATTATTCTGCTCTTCTGTTGTATCATATTTATTGTACTCTCTGCCATTTGTAAACAAATCTAAATAAAATATCTTACCTTTCTTGCAAGTGTAATGATGACAATCCATTCATAATTATATTCCACACCGAGTGCGTGTGCACAGTCTTCTCCTCTGAAATTATTTGGCTGATTTTTGGCCCAAGCGGTAAAGCTGCCACGCCCACGATCTGCCCAAATGAAGTCCCCCTCTTTTGATTGGTCATTGAGGCCCAGCCAGGATTTTTCGCCATTGTGGCGACGCTGAATAAATACGTTCTCTTCGTTATTGTTAACATCAACTAGGACTGAATTCTCTTGTCGGCAGTTTGACAAGGCTGTGGTCCAGTTGGTGCATTTGTCACTCGTGAAGTAACAATATCTGTTGAAATAGCTCCATCCTTGATCACAGATATCTGAGAAAATACGAAACCCATAATAAGAACTTACCAATAGGCCGTTTCCGAGTTACCTTTTCTTCGTGGAAAACCATTCATACGAAAATGACTTTCACCTGCACGTCCATTTTCATGCAAGTCAAACTCATTTTCATTTGAATGGTTTCGCACGAGAACTCGTTCTAAAAATGAGGCAAAGGTCAATAATTGTTCGGAAATGGCCTATTACGTAAATGTGATTTTTCCATGTAAAGTAAATAATTATGGTATATAAGAGCAATTTTGGATGGTCTTCTAAAGAGTTTATTATTCGCTAGTATATGAAACTTGCAAAAGTGAAATAGTCTCTATCCAATCAGGCGATGGTGCTGTTTTAAAGTACTGCAGCTTTAAAATTTATACACCCAAGCTTAGTGGCTCATTGACACCTTTATGTAGATTGTCATAGCTGGTTGCAAAGTCATTTACGTTAATTATACTGGTCTTGCCAGAAAATAACTCAAAAGTAACGCAAACCATGTCGGAATTAGGCTTAATCTGGGAACGAATGAAACATGTCCAGTAGAAAAAGGTACATTCGTAGGACTATTACGGTCGTACAGTAGAAACTGAAAGCCGGACGCGTGCAAAAATCAAATTACATGCGTAGTATTAAATAAATTGGAAGCCTCAGCCTCAACATTTTCCATTGAATATACTGACCTGTTAGGACCGCATAACTCACTGTCACAGGATCATATCTGGTCTCGTACAATTCCTTGACACAAGCTCTGAATCCAGAGGTATTCATGTTCTGTTAAAAGGAACCAGCTAATTAGCACTCTGCTGCTCTTTTTATTGTTACTGGTACTCCAATTTGCTGCTGTTGCTGTTGCTGTTGCTGTCACAAATCACGTAATTAAAGTATAGGAAATTACTTTAAATCTGTTTTCGCTTGTCATAGCTTAGTTAAGGCTGCGTGGCCAAGAGTTTAGGGTGCTGGACCTGTGATCCGGAGGTCCCGGGATCAGATCCTCCTCCCTGCCACTGATGAATTTGTTCTCGGTGGTCCCGAATTCAGCTCCTCCATGCTTTGTAAATTGCCAAATTGCGAACTAGTCAGCGTCCTACTAGTTTGGATTGTTAAAGGGTTTTGTTCTATTTAGTGCAGCAGTAGCTATATAATCTGAAACCCAAAAAAAAGTGTATATATATTTTTCATTTTATATCAGTTCAAAACAAATTTTTACCTCGATCCATGTGGTGATACCATTATGAACTGGTGCGGAATTTCCTTTCTCCGTTGTACGGTGATTAGCGGATATCAGAACAGATGGTGTAATATTGTAACTCTTGTAAAGTGCACAAACTGTAAAAAAGGTACCGTAGATATTAAAAATTATATTTTCATAGTTTTCGGAACTGTTTTGTTAATTACTAAGCGCAAAGAAAATGCGGTCTGGTTGGCAAAATTTGGTAAATATGCAATGTATAACTATGGAATTGCAGGGCTGGAAACATATATTACTGATGTAATATGCCATTCGCCAATTCTAATGCTCTACAGTAGTAAACTGTTTTCTTAGTCACAGTTATGATTTGTTGGTAGTTTTCTTAGCGTAGTATTACAGTCAATTGATTTTTTTTTCGTGCAAAATTCAACTTAGGGGGGTACAACAAAGTCATTTTCAAATGTATATTTCGTATATCAGTTTAGCCAATTTAGACACCTCTGACTTTTTGCAATGTTCCACAGAATCAAACAGAACGTTTTGTAATACTCTTTCACGAATCTCTTAAGAAAATAATATGAGAGGGGCTAGTTTTTTTTGGGTCATGCAACTGTAAAATTACCTCGCAGTAGGCGTTGTTGTTTTCATCCTTTGGTGGGTTTGTGTTTGGAAACTTGACAAAGCCATGTTCAGCGAAGAGTGGCTTGTGTATTTTAGAAAACGCCATCCAGTTCTATGATAATAAAATGTAATATTTTTGGTTTCATCGTAACATACTTTCACTGACATGTAAAAATTCGAGATATTCTGCGAGCATACCTATTAAGGAACTAGTTGACACCGAAGCTAACTATGGAACGTTACCTCTTTGTGGACGTGGGCTAATGCCACGCAATTTCCATGATATGTACTTTAGTAATTAAATGCCAATAAATTGATAGCTGAGATATCTTGCGAACATAGGTCAATTTTCGCCAACTAATGTATTGTACGACTGAGCAAGTTGCTTATCCGTGAACGGAGTTCTTCTGCCATTTTTTAGGGGCACTATTAGTGATATGAATAAAAACACGAGCTACATATCCATATGACAATAGGATTTTTTATTACCATAGTGAGTTCTCTCTTCTTAACTAAGGTGAACTATGCAAATGACTTTAACTCGTTCTTTTCTGCATTTTTTGTCAATCCTTTGTGTATTTCGTACGTTTTATGTAGATTCAAAGCCCATTCCATACGCTATACCTTTACGAGCTGTAGGAAGTTCTACCAAAACGTTTCATTAACTTTTCTACAAACATTTAGCAGTCTATATGTTAAAGTACATACCACATTAATATCTTCATGCTTTCCGTCAAAGTTTTGCAACTCACGAAGGCAAACTTTGAATGAGTCCTTGGTTACATCCTCTGTCCAGATCAATGCGGTATCATACTCCTTACCAGTCCTTAGATGATCGGATGTCACAAGAACTACAGGTGCCTCATGAAATTTGCCCTTAATGTGAAGAAATAAGGCGAATAATAGCAATGCACGTATTACTTGTTTCAAACATTACTCTACCAGGAAAATTCTTTTGTTTCAGAGTGCCTTGTTTCAGACTACCGTGCCTTTGATGCTATGTGTACTTTTGGGGTGAGAGCTTTAAATGTACTTTGAGATATTTTATCAACGTTTTCATTGCTAAACATTGCTAGAGAAAAGTTTTCACTGTTTTATCTAACTTGTCTTAACTAATTTTAGATACCCATCATCTCAATCTTAATTCTCTGAAGGACAAACTTCTTCTGTTTTAAATTTGATCCATGTTGTAAATCTAGATGACATTTTCTTTGCATCAATGAACGAAGAAGAGGGTCGCCATGCAGCTCTCGTAAGGTCTCACATGAGTGGCTGAGAGAACAATAGAACAAACAACAAGAACAATGCCCCTAGCCCCCAAAACAATAGCAGCTGCACACTAGAAGGACCAGTAGAATTACAAGCTTGCGAGAGCTGCATAACTATTCGAAGAAGAAAACCAAGAGGTGAATTTATACCTTAAGAAAAGTCACATCTGCGCAATTTGTTCCAGACCACCACTTTCGGATCCTGACTGCTCCCGTAATTGCTTCGGGTGGTGCTCCCTGATACGCCATCCAATCAACAGTCGCAAAAGGATTAAAGTTCTTTGTATTTCTTCCAGATTGCATCGCACAAACTGTGAAGTTCGCCGTGTTTATATTTTCAGTCCACGAGGTAACAGCATCGTGGACAGTTTCGGAGTCATTCAAATGCATGTGGCTGATTGTAATTTGGACATGGACTTTTTGATCAGGATAGAACCGATAAGGCGGGAAAACGACTGTTTTACAGCTTGAATCGGACCATCTTGGGACCTGAAGTTTTACTCTGTCTCGGACAGTTGGGAAACCTGTTTAGGAAGAAAAAGCATATATTTAAAGTAGGTTTAACAGGCTGATTGGTAAATCATTCGAGGAATCCTACTCAAATGCTAAAAAAGGTATAGAAATACTTTTGCCTCAGAGAGTAGTCCTCGAATAAATTTTCAACGTAAATATATCCTGCTCATCAGGATGGAATTAGTCGTATGGATCAGGACTCAGCAGGAGTTAAACTTGACGTTATACTTTCCATAGCTCTGACTCCAGGCTTTTCTGTTTATCCAGGTTTATAATTTTCAAAGTGCTCTTACATTAAAGAAAAATTATATAAAAGAGACCCTCGTCTACCTTCACAGCTTCCTGGGTGGTAAACTAAATTGTTCTCCAGTCCTATACAGTAAGTTAGCTCATGCCAACATTTGTTGTCGTATGTTGTTCCATTCGCAGTGCATACTGGATCCTGATAGGAAGGGCAGTCTTCGTAACATACGCATCGAGCTTCTTTGGCGCTGTAAGTCTCACACACTCCAAATGATGGACAGTGTACATCAAGACATGGATTTAGGTCTGTCAATAAACAAAAAAGATAGCTGAGTCAGTTTTTAACGTCAACAACAGACTGACAACAACCCTAATCTTTACTGTGGTCGAGAGGCTCCTGGTGTAATAAAATTCAATCGCAAATAAAAACCGAATACTGCTCTTCAATAAAAAACAGTCTAAAAGTTTTAAGAATCGCATTGCAACATATGAATAAAGTGATAACCAACGATACTGGATATTTTATTCACTTGATCGGATTCGAACGTTGGCTGTTAATTAAAACAGGTTTCCGATTCATAACGCTAGTAAGCTTAGGTGGTCATAATGGAATATTTGATGAGTTTTCTAGTAAGTCGTCCATATTTTTATCCATTAGCAGATCAATCAATTGTCTAACTGACTGACTGAGTGACCGACCGACTGACTAACTGACTGACAAACTGACTGACCGACTGACTGACTGACTGACTGACTGACCGACAGACGGACAGCAGTGACTATGGATACACGTGTTAGCCTGTTAATATGGAAGATAATATGAAGTACATTGGATACCTCCAATCACAACGTAGTTCACAGACAAAGGATCGTGGTGACTTGCTGTTCCTGTCAAGTCTTTTATACAAATTCTCACAGAGGTGAAGCCAACTTCCTGCAAGCAAAGTCAAATATTGGAAATGATGTCAGTTTCACACATTCTTTATTGTCTGGCTGTAAAACACTCTTAACAATATCAAAGATGTTTGTTGAATTCCTGCGTGCGAGTTCTCAAGATATTTTTTCTACCTTATTAACACATATATGGCATTTATACGTAAGGGCATCCTACCTCCACCCAGGCAGTAATTATGTTGTTTTCTGGTAGAATTTGTTTTTTCGCTTGACGATCATAATAATGGTGAACAGATACGAGGACCACAGGCGATGAATAAAAGGTGGTGTTAAACTGCACTTGCTGTGAAGAGAAATAAAATAACGAAACGGATTGTGTGCTAGCTCTAACTATCACTGAAGGTATCTGCTCCCTTCGAGAGAACGCGCTGAGGCATTGCCACTCACAAGGTAGTCGGGATAGTGTTTAAGAGCACATGTTCACAAGAATCAAACAATATCGAAAATTTTTGGCAAGTGCCGAAAAATGGATTTCGCTTATATTCTTACCACAGGTAGGTCTTTGTGAGAAACAAACACCAGCATACTTAGTTTGGCTGAATATCGATTTGTTTTCGAGAAAATCGATAATCTTTGAAAACCGCCATATTGCCACTTTCGGAGCTCAAAATTTATGCCGAGTTTCGTAGCTTCGCGTGAAAAAATAAAGCACTCTGGAAGGAAAATACCGGCCAAATGTTGTAGAATGACATCAAATAAGTACGTGGAAAGCAATTTTAGTCCTTCGTGTCCTTTTATTTACAAAATATAATTAAATTTATTTGACAGCCTTTTAATAGGGTTCAAAATTGGTCAAACTTATCGCCTAATTTAAGTATGTGCGAAGCGAAATAATTGGTCAAAAATTCGGTATTTGCAAGTCAAAGGACTGTTCTTTACGACTTTAGAAGGATTAGCTGGGGAAATGATTTCGTGCGATGTTTTCGAATTTCGAAGTTGCCTAAAATTCGTCAATTAGTAATCGTGGAGATACCGCCGTTTATGTAAACATTTCAAGCAAAGGTTGAGTTCTTCCCGACGCGAACTTAACTGTGTCTAATAAAAACGTAGGCATGCTTACCTTGATGTTGCTGAAGCATTTTAAGCGTTGTATTCTTCATTCACGATAAAACCCAAGCCCGCGGTGAAGTTAGTTAAACGATTTTCCTGACGCCATGTGTCATTAATTTCCTCGTCTTGAAGTGACATCTCTTTTTCATTCGTTCTTGAAAATTAAACACTCCAGTCTCAAGTGATCAAGGTAACAGCCATGCATAGTATTTTTGCTTTAAATCAGCTTCGAACTGAGAAGCAGAGGCAGATAAACCGATTCAGTGGCAAACCGTCATTTCAAAAACCGCCATTTGTCCCGAGGCAGCTAATTTATTCACAAGGTCAATTTCACCTGAAATTGACAACCACTGCCGTGACAAAGTAAGAAGCAAGTACCGTACCTTTTTGGTATCTGGTTAAGGTATTTTTTTGTTGTTATTTCAATTTGAGCTTACAATGACACACAGCTGGACTGAGCAGATAAAGAAATTTCAATCAGTTCAAATAAACCACCGTTTGCAAAAGTTGTTAAATGGTTGCGTGTAATCCGGGCCGGAAGTTCTTCTGTTGAGTTGCTTCGCTTTTCCTCACTTTTAAAATTCATATCATGGCACTTCCTTTAAGTTGAAACGCAGAAAGAGATAAAATAAAAGTCTTATTGTTGCCGTTAGATCGGCCGTCCGTCAATACTCAAGGATCATCCTGTAGAATCCAGCCTGAATAAGATCGAATTTGGGGAAGGGGGGGGGGGGGGGGGGTGGGGTGGGGGGGTGGTTAGCGGTGGAGAAGGTGTCCCCGCCTGAGCTGCGGTGTGCGGTAGTTGCCTCGCCTCCTGACTTACGAAAATAGTATTGCGTTGACATAACGTTTAGACAACAATTACCTAAAAAGAGTGCATTAGTCACGGCAAGTTTCATTTCACATTTCATAGCACGTTGATTTGTTCTAGGCTGTCAGCAAAACAAATACCCATAGTGGTCATAATCACCCGCTGTAAAACGGATTTAAGTGAGTCAACTATTCTATATTATATTTCACCCAGAGAATCGGGAAACATGAACATTGAATGTCATTAAATACCCCCACTCGCTGGACGTGTGGTGACGCCAGCTCATGTGCAAATAAATACCATTCTATATTCACACGACGTTTCAAAAAACGCAACGACGTTTTACTCTAGAATACCTCAACTTGGTATTTTTACCGTGCTACTAGCATTATATTACACACCTTTGCCAGAGTAGCTAGTAAAACAGTAGTGTTTCTTTTGGTATCACAGGAAATAATGATCTGGGCTATAGCTGTTCCGATCAGGTGGGCCGGCATATTAAATAGGTTTTGCTTACTTCACGACTGAAATAGTCATTAGCATAAATACAAAAACTCGACAACAAAATGCTATCATTTATAACCAAACGCGTTTTGGTTCCTTGGCATTGCTCATTACATAGATAGACGTCTTTTGTGCTAATTCTTGCACTGATTTCACTAAGGTCAATCACCAGCCAAATAATTTATTATACTCCTAAAAATTGCCGGGTATAAAAGACTGCTTGGGAATCTGATTCCAATCCCGTACGGTGGGGGGGTTGAAAAGATAAAAAATTTACACAAAACAATCAAAAGACTATGACCGGCCGATTACACGGACGACTACCTTCCTTGCCAGGATTATAGGAGAAAGCCGCAACAGTTTGGCACTATAGTAAGAAGTTCTAATCTTTAGGATTGGTTAATCGTTTTCAAATAATTCATCATAATTCATCATTCTTTCGATTTCTTGTCCACCCATCCACCCTGCATGTTATTTCAATATTTGTGTTTTTAAAACTGTCTGAACGCACACACTCATTTCTGAACATTTCAGAATTTTTTTAGAATGAAAATTACTTTCCAAAGAGCTAATATTAAAGGCAAATATTAATAATTAAGAATTATTATTTAATTAATCCTGCTATTTTGACATATCACTTTTATGTAATTTATGCATATGTACATATTTTGTATTTATTGTGGCTTTTATTTATAGTTCATGTGATGTCTTACAAGATTTTATCAACTTAATAAATGTAGATGAAAATGCATCCCACCTCAGAAATGATGTCAAAATGCAGGAAATGGCACTTGAGAGAACCTAAATTTGCAAAATTTTCTGGGAGGGCAAGCACGAAGACCCCCCAGAGGCTCGTTGCTTCGGAACTCGTACAAGCGCCTCCGGCGCTAAAATACCTCCCAAAACATAAAAGAACCCCCCTCAACAGAATCCACCCTAAGGGCCTGAATTTACCTCATTTATTTCCTTTGCACTGACTACATCTGACTACAAAATTCTCTTGTCAGTGTCTTGTAGCTGAATTAATGGTTGCTTTCGCTTGCCTGAAAGAGTGAACACATCCATTTCCAGTGAGTTGCAAAAGTCTCGCATATCAGGCAGGATCTTAAATATTTTACTGGAAACGTTCCCAGCACCATGCTCTAACTTTGTTGCATACAAGGTCATCGTCTTGTCGTTTTGCACTTATGTTTGCCACAGTTATTGTTGAAGTGAAAAATATCGCTGTTACGACTTAACACATTGCCCTTCTCAGGACTTGAACCAATTTCGTATCCCCATTAGCGCTTATGGTCACCCGCGCAACCCTCGCGATACATCCAAATAGCGCGTAACAACGAACTCGCATTTATTAGGCTTAAGTATTTATAGCCGAAACGTCTACGAAACAATGTAAAAAGAGTCAGTGACAATTCGTCTAACGTGAAATATGTCAACTCCCGACTCACAGACTACAAGTATTCGTTATTTAAAGTGTTTCGCATCTATGGTGCATCACTGAATTACAAGGCTAATGACCAGGGTGTTGATGTTGGGTACCCTCCCACTGCATCCCCCTATTGAAACTTATTCAGGCTGGACTCCACGGGATGATTCTTGAGTATTGACTGTAGAGTGATCAAACGGCAGCAATAAAGCTTTTTTATCTCTTTGTTGCTTTAATCTAAAAAGGAAGATCTTGGAAAATAACGATATGAATTGAATAAGGAAAAGCGAAGCACTTCCGGCACGGAAGTAAAAGGCGTTTACACGCAATCATTTTGCAAACGGTGGTCTATTTGAACTGACTTAAATTTCTTTATCTGCTCAGTCCAGCTGTGTGTAATTTTAAGCGCAAATTTAAATAACAACAACAAAATACCTTAACCAGATACCAAAAAGGTACGGTACTTGCTTCTTACTTTGTCACGGCAGTGGTTGTCAATTTCAGGTGAAATTGACCTTGTGAATAAATTAGCTGCCTCGGGACAAATGGCGGTTTTTGAAATGACGGTTTGCCACTGAATCGGTTTATCTGCCTCTGCTTCTCAGTTCGAAGCTGATTTAAAGCAAAAATACTATGCATGGCTGTTACCTTGATCACTTGAGACTGGAGTGTTTAATTTTCAAGAACGAATGAAAAAGAGAAGTCACTTCAAGACGAGGAAATTAATGACACATGGCGTCAGGAAAATCGTTTAACTAACTTCACCGCGGGCTTGGGTTTTATCGTGAATGAAGAATACAACGCTTAAAATGCTTCAGCAACATCAAGGTAAGCATGCCTACGTTTTTATTAGACACAGTTAAGTTCGCGTCGGGAAGAACTCAACCTTTGCTTGAAATGTTTACATAAACGGCGGTATCTCCACGATTACTAATTGACGAATTTTAGGCAACTTCGAAATTCGAAAACATCGCACGAAATCATTTCCCCAGCTAATCCTTCTAAAGTCGTAAAGAACAGTCCTTTGACTTGCAAATACCGAATTTTTGACCAATTATTTCGCTTCGCACATACTTAAATTAGGCGATAAGTTTGACCAATTTTGAACCCTATTAAAAGGTTGTCAAATAAATTTAATTATATTTTGTAAATAAAAGGACACGAAGGACTAAAATTGCTTTCCACGTACTTATTTGATGTCATTCTACAACATTTGGCCGGTATTTTCCTTCCAGAGTGCTTTATTTTTTCACGCGAAGCTACGAAACTCGGCATAAATTTTGAGCTCCGAAAGTGGCAATATGGCGGTTTTCAAGGATTATCGATTTTCTCGAAAACAAATCGATATTCAGCCAAACTAAGTATGCTGGTGTTTGTTTCTCACAAAGACCTACCTGTGGTAAGAATATAAGCGAAATCCATTTTTCGACACTTGCCGTCTTTTGTCTGACCGTTGGTAACATTGGCTCTTAAAATCTTCTGATTGCAAAACAAACAAGAACTCTTTGGTCGCGTCACTCTTGAAATTTATCGATCTAACTTAATGATTGATGTGACTTTGATTACTGCTGTAAATTTCTATAACTAACGGTATGTTATTCATACCCTTTTTGTCCTCGCTTAAACTGTGATTGATGTAAGGAGCATGAATATTGCAATCACATATTAAACGATTTTTTTTTTTTTTTTTTTTTTTTTTTTTTTAAAGTAAACAAAACTTACTTACTTGACAGAATCCATAGTTGTCGTCAACTGTTGGAATGCCATTGCTATCAAAAACCGCTTCGCCAACCAACGTAAAATTAAAATCCGAGCCATTGCCATGGAAAGCGAACCAATCCTGCCAAAACAAACAAAAACATGGATGTAAACGGAAAAAATAAATAACAAACAAACAAAAAATAGCATATATTTAAAATTAATCTATTAAGGCTTTTATCTCGTAGAGGCAGATGTAGATACATGAACGAACACGAACTATGTGAGTGTTGGGTATTCAGTCATTCAATATCTCTTTTGAGAATTAGAATTCTCAAGCATTCTTCGATTCAGTCACATAAAATTTTCAAATACGCTTACTCACCAAAATTGTATCTTGGTGTCTTCCGTCAAATGGCAAGAATTCCCGGACACAGACCTCAAACCCACCGGGCTTCACGTTCTCAAGCCAAACATACATTGCGTCATCAGGCTTTGAGTCACGATTGTACTTAGCAGAGACAAAAACAGAAGGTCTTCCACCAAAGCTCTAGAAATGTTCACAAACTTTTGTCAGCATCACTAATAAGATTATCTCCATCTCGAAAATGTCGGTTTCAATTTGAAAGTTAACTCATTAGCTTGGACGTTCTTATATAATACATCGGTGCTGAACTATACCCTAAAACGTAAACCCAGAGTGACATGATGGGCATTTAGGTGAGTGAAAAAACAAATTAAAGAAGCATTGAATACTTTGTTTTTATTTATTTATTAACATTTTTAATTAACTTTTTCTATTCTCTCTTAGTTCCATGTCCCCGGGTGGGGGATAGGGTCGGCCTTTATCTATACATGGTTGTATTAAAACTAGAAGCTTGTTGGGCCAAACATTCAGAATGAGAAGTTTTATTCAGTGACACAAAAAACTCACATGATGCTTCTTAACCTCCCTTTCATTTATTCGCTTTAAGCGCATTTCGCGAGACAAGAGAAGATAATCTTTTGTGCAGATCTGATTAACATTAATGGCCCTTACGGCTGATAAAGACCCGACTTATGGTTGATAAACAAGTCTGTTTACTAACCTGTGCAAAGGTCACTTTATCACATTTGGTTTGTGTCGTCCAGATTCCGTTAATAGTAACACTTCCATGTGTCATTTGTGGATGATCTTGGAAAGCCAGCCAGTTAATGACTCCAGTTCCATTTGTTCCAATACCTGTCTCACGCGCGCACACCTCGAAACCGCCTGTTGTCACGGATTGAACCCACAAAGCAGCAGGCGAGTGAACACGTGAAAAGTCTTCACCATGGCTCAGCGACACGTGAACCTGAACCTTCAGGACGATATTTATAAGTTGATAGCTTGTTAGACAAAAATTAATAATACAATGAATGATATGTTGCTTTAGTTGTATAAATATTATTTAAAAATATTGAAGGACCGTAGCCAGGGTTAAACATATTAAAAATTTAAAGGCGATCTCTGGCTAAAAATATTTAAAAAGTACGAGCTTTCGACTGTTTGAACTACAGTCTTCAACGGGTAAAAAAGAATGACGAAATATGAATATAAATGTGTAAGAATAAAAAAGAATGGACTATGTAAATTAATTATGAATGTGTGTAAAAAGAATGTTGTATTGCCCAGGGAGTGGGCAGGAATTGTTATCAGCATTTGGAGTGACCATGGAATGCCACGATTCTAGTGTTTTTCTTGTTCGGAAGCTGCCTTTGTCGATTACGGAGGCGTTATTAAAGTCAATGGAATGGTCATGGGACCATGCATGGTTCGCAATTCTGGAGCCTTTAGCCGCTGTTTTTACATTTCTTAAATGTTCTTTTCTTCGCGTGTTAAATGCTCTGCCAGTTTCACCAATGTAACACCACGAACAGTCGGCGCAAGGAATTTTGTAAACAACGTTGGTTTGTAAATCCGGAGCAGGGCGAAACTTCGGGGCCGGGAACTGCTGTTGTAGAGTGTTCATTGGCTTATTTGTGACCGAGATATCATACTTCTTCAAGACGCGGGTCAAGGGCTCAGTTACACCTTTGATATATGGAAGGGACGCGAAAGACTTGCGTGACTCAGTAGATTCGACTAAATTGAAAAACATCCCAACAAGTTCCTCAGGGGATAAATTTGGCGGTGGTCGAGTTTTTTTGGTCTGTAAATCGTGGATAAGTTTTGACGGATAGCCATTAGACTCCAGCGCTGCGTAAACATGATTAAGTTCGCGTTCTTTCCCTTCAGATGTGTTAGGTAAATTCAACGCTCTATGTAGGAGGGTTGCTGCCGTGCTCTCTTTGTGTTTTTTGTCATGGTGGGAATTAAAATCTAAGTATCTGTCAGTGTGTGTCGGTTTTCTATAGACATCCACAGAAATTGCTCCATTGCTGCGAGAAACCAATGTGTCAAGGAAAGAGATTTTTCCATTGCATTCTTGTTCAATGGTGAAAGAAATGTTAGTGTCTATTGAATTGAGGGTGTCATGGAAGGCTGTAACTCCATTCTTTTTAATGATGCAAAAGCTGTCATCAACGTAACGTTTCCAAATTTTAGGTGCAACAGGTGACGCATTGATAGCAGATTCCTCGATATCTTCCATGCAGAGATTGGCCACAACGGGACTGACAGGACTTCCCATGGCACATCCGTGAATCTGTTTGTAGATTTTGTCGTTGAAGACGAAATAGTTGTTCGACAAAGTGAAGTTAAGCAGAGAAACAATGTCACTGATGTTTAGATTTGTCCTGGAGAGGAGAGATGTGTCATCTTCTAGTTTTTTCTTGATGTAGTCACACGCTTTGTTTACAGGGATTGCAGTAAATAGTGAAACAACGTCAAAAGAAACCAAGACTTCATCGTCGTTGATCCTGATGTCAGACACTTCGTTGGAAAACTGTAAGGAGTTAGAAACCGAATATCCGTTGCGGTTTTGTAGCGGGGAAAGGATGTCTGTCAGGAATTTGGATGTATTGTAAAGTGCTGAACCAATGCAGGTGACGATGGGCCTCAGAGGGTTTCCCTCTTTGTGGTGTTTAATAGAACCTCGAATAGCTGGGGGTGTGCCATCAGTCGAGTGGAGCTTTCGATAGGTTGGCTCATCTATCTTTTTCTGTTTCTTTAAAGAAAGTAACATTGCATTTAGATTACGTTCAATTCGTCGGAAGGGAGCTGTAGAAACAAGTTCATAGGTGTTTCTGTCATTGAGTAGGGTTTCCATCTTGTTGTCGTAGTCTGATTTGTCCATGACGACAAAGCAGTTTCCTTTATCCGCCTTCATTATGACTCTGGACTGATCTTTCTTAAGATCGTTTAAAGCTCTTCTTTCTTGTTTTGAGACGTTGTTGTGCACCGGCAGTCGTGCCCTGTGGAGAATGGCGGCAGATGTCGTTCTTACAGCATCTTTTGAAACATCAGGAAGGTGACGGATAGCCGCTTCGATTTCAGCTACGATGTTCTTGTGTGGAATGGTCGTTGGAGTTGGGGCGAACTTCGGACCTTTTTCCAAGAGAGATCGTTCTTCTGGTGAAAGAGGTTTACTCGAAAGGTTCACTACCCAGTTGTTTTTGTCGATGATGGACTGATTACGCGTAGGCTTCAAGTTCGCAATTTTCTTCGCATGTCTATTGTCGATGTTACTGTGGAAAGTGCTGGCTCTGTTCTTCAAAAATGATAGTAAGGTCAAAAAGGTTTCCTCGTGGACGAGAGAAGACAGTTCTCGTTTGGTGTTCTCAATGGTGTTCTTTGATGTTTTGATGTGATCATGGCAGATGGATATTCTTGCTCGTAAGCAATGTTTACTGGCGCGATCCATTATTCGTTGGAAGATAGGATGACTGCCTGGTGGTTTAAATCTCAGCGATTTAGGAACTAATTGGTAATCCAATGCCTTGTGAGTGAAGTGGAGGTGACGATGATGTGCTTCTAATTTGAACGTGGTTTTTTCCAATCGTCGGGCGAGTGAAAGGGCTTTCTGCCCAGCCTCTTGGCGAATACGTAAAAATATTGAAGGACCGTAGCCAGGGTTAAACATATTAAAAATTTAACAGGACAAATCAGACTACGACAAATCAGACTACGACAACAAGATGGAAACCCTACTCAATGACAGAAACACCTATGAACTTGTTTCTACAGCTCCCTTCCGACGAATTGAACGTAATCTAAATGCAATGTTACTTTCTTTAAAGAAACAGAAAAAGATAGATGAGCCAACCTATCGAAAGCTCCACTCGACTGATGGCACACCCCCAGCTATTCGAGGTTCTATTAAACACCACAAAGAGGGAAACCCTCTGAGGCCCATCGTCACCTGCATTGGTTCAGCACTTTACAATACATCCAAATTCCTGACAGACATCCTTTCCCCGCTACAAAACCGCAACGGATATTCGGTTTCTAACTCCTTACAGTTTTCCAACGAAGTGTCTGACATCAGGATCAACGACGATGAAGTCTTGGTTTCTTTTGACGTTGTTTCACTATTTACTGCAATCCCTGTAAACAAAGCGTGTGACTACATCAAGAAAAAACTAGAAGATGACACATCTCTCCTCTCCAGGACAAATCTAAACATCAGTGACATTGTTTCTCTGCTTAACTTCACTTTGTCGAACAACTATTTCGTCTTCAACGACAAAATCTACAAACAGATTCACGGATGTGCCATGGGAAGTCCTGTCAGTCCCGTTGTGGCCAATCTCTGCATGGAAGATATCGAGGAATCTGCTATCAATGCGTCACCTGTTGCACCTAAAATTTGGAAACGTTACGTTGATGACAGCTTTTGCATCATTAAAAAGAATGGAGTTACAGCCTTCCATGACACCCTCAATTCAATAGACACTAACATTTCTTTCACCATTGAACAAGAATGCAATGGAAAAATCTCTTTCCTTGACACATTGGTTTCTCGCAGCAATGGAGCAATTTCTGTGGATGTCTATAGAAAACCGACACACACTGACAGATACTTAGATTTTAATTCCCACCATGACAAAAAACACAAAGAGAGCACGGCAGCAACCCTCCTACATAGAGCGTTGAATTTACCTAACACATCTGAAGGGAAAGAACGCGAACTTAATCATGTTTACGCAGCGCTGGAGTCTAATGGCTATCCGTCAAAACTTATCCACGATTTACAGACCAAAAAAACTCGACCACCGCCAAATTTATCCCCTGAGGAACTTGTTGGGATGTTTTTCAATTTAGTCGAATCTACTGAGTCACGCAAGTCTTTCGCGTCCCTTCCATATATCAAAGGTGTAACTGAGCCCTTGACCCGCGTCTTGAAGAAGTATGATATCTCGGTCACAAATAAGCCAATGAACACTCTACAACAGCAGTTCCCGGCCCCGAAGTTTCGCCCTGCTCCGGATTTACAAACCAACGTTGTTTACAAAATTCCTTGCGCCGACTGTTCGTGGTGTTACATTGGTGAAACTGGCAGAGCATTTAACACGCGAAGAAAAGAACATTTAAGAAATGTAAAAACAGCGGCTAAAGGCTCCAGAATTGCGAACCATGCATGGTCCCATGACCATTCCATTGACTTTAATAACGCCTCCGTAATCGACAAAGGCAGCTTCCGAACAAGAAAAACACTAGAATCGTGGCATTCCATGGTCACTCCAAATGCTGATAACAATTCCTGCCCACTCCCTGGGCAATACAACATTCTTTTTACACACATTCATAATTAATTTACATAGTCCATTCTTTTTTATTCTTACACATTTATATTCATATTTCGTCATTCTTTTTTACCCGTTGAAGACTGTAGTTCAAACAGTCGAAAGCTCGTACTTTTTAAATATTTTTAGCCAGAGATCGCCTTTAAATTTTTAATAAATATTATTGTTTGCATTGATTACTAGATCATTACTAACAGTTTTCTTACCTCCATTATACAATACAAAGTAACTTTCAGGCCAACAACTGTTTCAAAATAGAACCTTTTCGATCCAAACACAAACTCAGACGGGACAAATAAGAAGGGCGGGAGCCCGGGTGAAAACTGGGTGGGAGGCGGGAGTCCCGAGGGAGTGAAGCGGGAGTCCCGAGGGGAGGAACCGGGAAAATTGAGTAAACTCCGCAATATTTTGTTATATTTCGCAATAGAAATGGGACAAAGAGGAGGGAAACGGGAGTAAAAGTTACGGGAAGAGGAAGAAAAAGATACGGGAAGCGTGAGTTTCAGCCCCCCTGTCCCTCCCCACTTATAAGAAACCTTTATTGATGAACTGTTTAGCATATATATATTAATGAAATAGTACGTCTTACATGGAATTGCCATGGTCATGTTGGTTGCCTTACCTTTCCTGATTTACTGAACGTATCAGGAAATGCAATGGTTGTGCAACGTGGCAAGCGAAAATATTGGTTAGGAAAACATCCACTGCCGCAGCTCCAGTCTTGAAGAGTTTGCGATATGTTAAACTTCCCGGTTTGGAGAGAAATCGCTGGAAACAAAATCATGATGAGAATTTGCTGAAAAATGAAAGATGCATTATTGAGTAAAGGTGTGAAAGGACAAGGAATGCCAGCAACAGTTTACTCTGCTCAAATGGCATTGTCCTAACTATTTTACTTGTCTGTAAAATCTATGCTTGTTCTCGGTTGTTTCCTCCATAAAATCAATGTATTTACTTTCATGCAACATTATTAAAGACTGATCTGCTAAAAACATACTTTGAGCCAAGAATGGGCGGCAACCGCCAGGGTTCAATTTTTCACGCGTAACAAATTGACCCATTAAATGAGTTTTCGTTTCGAAGCAGACTCTGTCATAAACTTCCCCAGGGGAACTACCACGACCTCAGAGTATTCAGTTTCTTGATGGCGCAATATATAAAGCAGGCAGTCAAAATCTGGCTACATAGAGTTCATAGCCCATGCATAGCAAATCTAATTGCAAAACCAAAACAGCCGCCGTTAGCTTAAAATGATGTGACTTTAACTTAAGAAAAGGTCAACTGTTGAAGCTGTAGTTTGTTCAGTAAAGAGGTGTTAGCGGTTTACAAGATTTTCGTACCTCCCAAGAGCCAATGTAACACTGCTAAAATTTTACAATTCGGGTCAAAAATGGAAAAGTCTAGAGAGGCTTGAGATATACATTTTTTCACTTCTTGGGAAATTAAATTGCTTCAACTCGAAGAAATCGTGTGTTGTCGTAAACAGCAACAACAACAAAACGATTTAGTGAATTCTTTCTTGGTGTGCTGGGATTATCAAAATTGTGGTAGACATTGTTTTAGCCAGCTCCAATATGTGCGCGAGGACTGTCGATAAGAGAAAAGCTAAGGTTCACTTTGCTACTTTAATTTTAAAGTTGATACATTAAACATTTTGCCGTGAAAGGTGAACTCGGTAACAAATACCCCGAGCCGAAAATTGCACGTACGGTTTAGAACCAAGCTTAGTTTCGTTACATTTTGTTTTGGTATATACTTTCTCGTCAGGCAAAAGAAGGCGAGCATAAACACGTTTCTATTAAAAGAGGTCGTAAAGGTCAAATTACTTTTTCACACAGGCATCGGATTGTTCGGATTGTGACTTTACCAATGAATTAACTTGGTGGCCTAATCGGTTTTTCGTGGAAAAATATAAGTTAAAACCATAAAAAAGGAAACGAACGGGCAAAGGTGATCGCACACATGTTTCTGCTTGTATCAAAGAACATAAGTAACTTAAGTACATTTCTCCCAGGTTGAAATCAACTGGACTTGCAAAGGCAAGTCGGGTTAAATTCCTTGTTAGTCAATTGACGGTTAATTCCTTAAATTGTATCACGAAATAAGTGCGAATCACATTTATTTTGAAAACGGCAAAAAATGTTACAATAATTTGAGTTGTTACGACTTTTGTCACCAATTAAATCTAGGGGAAAATAGTGTAGCAACAAAATTGATTTTCCTCCTACGTATTGAAAAGCTATTGTATAGAATGCAATAACCGGTTGAAAATATCAATTAAGGCAGATAGTTCTGCGCACGACCTTGTAGCTTAATGAATCGTAAAGAAAGCCACTCGTTTGCAACTACTAGTTCAGATCTGTGCAGATGTTTAGTCTAAATTCTGTGCAAATTTTATTTTTTCCGTGAAATTCAAATTCAAATGAATCTGGCCAAAACAGTGATAGTACAGTGAAGCTGAGAGGAAGCCAAAAACGTTTTTTTAATCGGACTCTTTGGGCGGATTTCCATGTAAAGAGTCATTATTACGAGTTATTCATAGGTTATAGGCTTCATCATTAGCTGACACTGATTGATCAATTATTCAATTGCAAAACTCATAGAGAAGGCCAGCTGACTTATTGCTAACTGGGAGAGAAACGGAAACGCTGTTTCTTCCCTAGCTTTCCTTTCTTACGCATCGCAACATCCGTATTTTTTTTTTAACAGACCAATTTTTGTTTAGTTTTTTATTTCGCTTTCTTGAATCACAGACAATAAACTTTTGCTTGATAAGGAACAACATGTGGAAAGGTTCTTTCAACTTTCGCTCGAAATGGTCCTAGCAGAATGATCCCGGTATCCTCTAATGACCACTAAGGATATTACTTTATCTTTGATTTAGCTGGACGAAAATTATGCGCTAAAAACGGCACATAACCCACAGAAACAACATTATTTTAAATTCTGGAAAAGCAATCCAGTCTCGTTTTGTTTTAATTTAATATAATTCACATTAGAAGAAAAAGGGGGTGTGTTAATTTGAATTTCGTAAAATTATGAATTAATTATATAAAAGACATAGTGGCCAAAAAAACTTAAACAAAAACACAAACATTTGAACATAATAAATTAAACAGCAAGAAAGATAGATCGTTAATTTTTTAACTGGCATTAAACGTGTAGTGTACACATCCGACACTGAACGGACTAAGCACTGGATGGCGTGCGATTTTCGCCCTCTACTGTTTTTTTTCAGAACGTTGTAAAGAAAGAAATTTTAAAAGCATATCGCGCCCTTACCTTTCACGGTGAAAGTGATATTCACCAAGATAGCAATAAACAGCAAACCGGAAAGGGAAGAAGGTGGAAGATTCATAACCAAGCGCATCTTGTCGAGTCAAGAGGTGCACTGTTCCCCTGCTCTGTCAAAGTCTTATTTTGTATCAAAACTTTAACTTGCGTAAACAACTTATCACATTGCTCAAGAGAACAGAATTAGTTTCAGGTCAGGTTAGATCAGGTGATAACTAATTCTCAAATTTTGTCACGAATTGAGTAAGGATCACAAAAAAGTGTTGCTATTTTGTCTTCCCATCAAAGGTGGAGTGGACTTGATTTTCTAGAGATATGATTATACTTATTGGCGGAGCTTGAAAGCTTTCAAGCGGATTTGCTGGTTAGGTTTTATGCATTCAGCAAAGAGGCAGTTGATAATCCTTCCAACTTGAATCACGAATATTAAAATGAGCGTAAAAATATCACGGAAAGTTCTTATTGCTCAGCCTTCAATAAAAACGAAGTAGGCTAGAACAATGTTACTCTTTAACGTCTTTTGGGTTAGAAGCAGGAAACGGATAAAACGTTGAGTAGTTTAGCGCGCGCAGTAAAAAAAAGTCTGCATTGTTTGGATTCCGCAAAGAATGAGACACTAGAAGTTACCGAAATGGTAAAAAAAAACACACACAGAAACTGAAGAAAAAGTAAAGGGTTCATATCATTCTAAGATACTTTATTAACACTTTTATCCTGAATGGAATGGCGCGGTGCCGGCTGAAGCAATACGAGAAGAGCATAACTTTGTCTCGATTATACGGGCTGGTCTTCTTCTAATCTTCTTTCTTTCAGATATTGCCGAAATACCTTAAGACGAATTTTCACTGTCTTCTTTTCAATCTTGCTGTTCTTATTTTTTGTTCTAGTACTAACTAGACTGATGAAACTGTTCTCCTAAACCTCTGGGAAACAAACTGTCATTTTTCACAAAGGTGGTTAGAACTACGCCGTAAGCAGGAGAGTCATTAACCTACAGCGAAATCACTGTCGGACGGTAATTCCCATTATTTGGAGGAAGTTCTTTAAATGATACGCCATGAATTCGCGACCAGAAAGAAAAAATGCATCGAATGATAACTGACCGAACGACCTCATTGTTTTCTACAAACAGCGGGACAAGTTGCATGCTCAACTCAAACTAAATAACTATTAATCAGTCATTCATTTTTGTTTCTCCTTTGAAAATTACCAAAGTTCTCAAAGACAGCTACTTAGAAATAAAATCCTTATTTCAGGAATCAAGGCTTCAACCAATAATTAGCAAGACCCTCTTCGAGCTAAGTTTTCTTTTTCTGTTCCTAAAAATAGCTAAACATGACAATATAAAATGATATCGACCTTACCATTTACACAGTCAAATATTTTGTATTTACTTGTGGTATGTATCTCAAGGTTTGGTATTCTTGCCCGGAAAATTTTAAGTAACATATAAATATTTGCAATCAGCGCAACAAATGTCATCCCTGTAACTGTCACAAACGAATCCTTTCTCGGCCGATACAGCAGTCAACATTATAAACGCTAATTAACCATTTAATTACTGAAGGATGCATTACAATAGATGACATAGATGAAGTAGATTGACGAGGTAGATGTGATGAAATGGGCCGATGAAATGAGGTTTAAACTGAAATTAATACAATAAACAAACCTATGAAATATACAAATTGATATACAGTGGTGAAAACAAGCGAAACCCTAAAACTTACATTGTTCTGGCGCTGTGGCCGCAAAAGAGTAACTCTGTCACAACAGGCTTGACTGCAGAAATCTGCGCTCGTTGAAAGTTAACGGTGTACAAAAACCACGAGCCATGTCGGAAATGATTACTAACACGAGATTCCTATGGGAGTATCCTATGCGACCCAATTAACCGTGCACCGGGTGTTAGATCCAACAATCCCTCCTCCCCCCTAAAAAAAGTGTTTGACGCATTAAGGTGTTAACATGGTTAACGAACAAAGACTTTCCAGAAGTCACCAGAAGTCACTCCAACGTGGTAGTCATCACATTCCCATCTTGATCCTCCAGGTTCAATCAACCAGTGATACAAAGACGCTACAAAGGCGGGGTGATTGTACAGCCTGTCTTGATCTAATCGGTGGCCCCATTTGCCAACATAATAACCACCGTCCCATCCCCACCTGTTACACGCTCCAGCTAACAGCGAGTTGTCATCATTCATTCTCACATACGAGCCACAGGAGGCGGGCATGACATCAGTCTGGCCGCTGAAATACTGGACTGCAGCTTCACCAGCGCTGTTTTTGGCAGTGGTCACGTGGAATGTACGTTTCTTCTTACAGTGGAATCGTATCTGGGAAAAGGCCAAGTGTGTTCTCAGCTGATTCATGGCATTTTTCGTAAGAACCATCTGAGAGCTACTTATTCCACGGTATGACTTCTCGACTGACAACTGTGAAGGAGGAGATGAGCTGTCAATCAAAACGTTGGAGACAAGAAGCCAGCCACCTGAAACCAAACATGGGAAAACAGTCATGTGTGCAAATAAAGCATATTCAAGAACTACAAGGCTTCAGGTTTTATTGTGAACACTAACATTCGTCTAATCAAGAGCTAGGGACGGGCTAGGAAAGTCACTGTTTTAGATGATCGGAAGTCTATTACAGTCTATATACGACCAAAGAACAGTTTTCACATTTTTCATTTTCCACAACTTACCTCCGTCAGTTGTCATATCGCAGTAAACTTTTAAAGGGTTTCCATTCTTTTCAGGGTCGATCCAGTACTCCCCGTCTTTGCTTGCTTCTACGTCCTTGCAGGAATGGGCAGGTCTTTGGGAATGCAAACCTTTCTTTTCTACAGCAGAAAATACGTTGTTTTCAGATATTTAGCACTGTTTGTGTTGAAACAGTTTATAACTTTAAAACTTTAGTGGAAATCCCATGTCTTCTTTAAACATCTTAACTTACCCAAAATGTCAATATAGGTTACAGTTTCAACGGCAAATACGCCTACGCTTGTTGCAGCACAAAGGTAGTTCCCCTTATCGTTGATTCTTAGGTTTCTAAGGACTAAGACGCCATTGGTTTGCAGACTTCTCCCAACTGGAAGTTGTGCGCCATATCTCTTCCAGCTAACGACTGGTCGTGGATCGCCAGTAGCACTACAATTTAATATCAAAGTTTCTCCTTTCGTTGCAACAACTCTCGCAGGTGGTTTTATAGTGAAGCGAGGAAGAGACACAACAACCAGGAGAGCTCTTTTTTCATCAGTTCCTAACAAATTGACTGCTGAACAGAAGAACGTGTCAGAGTCAGCCTTACGGACATTGGAAATTTGTAAACTACTCTTGTTATACTGCACCCTTTCATGAGGTAATTTTCCAGATAATTTTCTCCAGGTGACCGCTGGTGGCGGATAACCAGTCACGTGGCATGTTGGAAAAGTAAAATTATTTCCTTCAATGGCATAATGAGGTCCCGGATGGAGAGAAACGCGGGGATGCACTGAAAGAAAGCAAACAACAGCGAAAGTATTATTAATATTAGAGTATGCAAATAGTTTGTTATGTTCGCTATTATACTCATTTGGCATTAAGCCGCAATGTAAACAATGATAAAATCGCACTTCCCGTTAAGAGAAATCAATTGGTCTTTCGAAGTAGATTTAGGTCGTTTGACAAATTTCAGAAAAGAACTTGAACTTGAGTGTCTGTCCATTTTTCTTTTAATGTACCCTTGTGGTTATCGGTATGGTTGATTTTCACGAAATTAGGCTGACCATTGCAGAGCACTGAGTATCCTGTATCGTGTTAGACAGATAATTTGAAAGTCTTCTTATAAAAGCATATTGTCTTCTTTTATTTCCTGTAACGTTATTGCTTATCATTACTCATAAGCATCCATTATTAAGTTACGCGACAACATGTCTGGACCAGATAATTTTTTCCCATTTTGGTCGTTGCAAGTAATTGTCACACTGGGAGGTTCAATGTATGAATCGAAATTTATAAAATATCTATTTTTTTCATTTCTACTGAGTACAATTATTAATTTGTAAAACTTACCATTTACTTCAAGTCGAGCCAGGGATTGCGCTTGCCCTAAGATGTTAACTGCTGAACACTGATACAAGCCCGAGTCATCCTCTGTAACATTCTCTAAACGCAACACGGCTCCTGAGCCTGCTGACTGGGCGAATTCTGAGCGATTGTCCGCTTTGGTCCACACTATTGAAGGATCGGGATGACCGCTGGCTGAACATCGAAACGAGGCTGTTCGTTTTTCATTAACTGACTGTTTCACAGGAGACACGACAACAGTAGGGGCTGAGAGAGATTCGCCAGGCTCTCCTTTAGCTCCCGGCGTGCCTTGGGGTCCTAAGCTTCCTTTTTCGCCTTTTATTCCAGGTGCTCCTTTCATCCCCGTAGGCCCCATAATGCCTTGCTTGCCGCTCTTTCCCGGATGTCCCATAACGCCTTTATCTCCTTTCTTCCCAGTTCTTCCTTTCTCTCCCCTTCTTCCTCGGGCTCCCTTTTGTCCTCTCGTTCCAGATGGGCCGGGAGGACCAGGTAAACACATCTGACCGTTTGATTGACAGAGTTGCAGTCTTCCTTCTGACAAAAGTTTGTTGATTTTGAGCATCGTATCCGCTGTGTTTTTGTCTCCCGTCGCGTTTTTGATGAAATCAACATGGCGCTTGTGTCGATAAGATTTATTGGGTTGAACTTCTAAGAAAAAGAAGAAGGACAAGCTTATACGGACAAAATGGAACAAACAAATCAACAGTTTTGGAGATGAATATTTGTTTTACAGTAGTATAAACACTTATTATTAATTGGAGACTTGATTGTAGAAGAAACTTTTGTCGCAAGCGCACTTCATAACGATTTCGTGGTATGGCTTTGATCGAATTCCTTTGCTCTTTGCTCTTGGTTTTTTGTTTTTTTTTTATCGCGAAAAATATTGAAGCGACCTTGGTGACGGTTATGTCAGCAGCCAATTACTAGAGAAAGTATTTTAAGCACATTATTTTAAGCCATAGCAATAAAACCTTCACTGGTGATTTGGCAAAAACCGAAAAAAACTTTCAAATAAATATTTTTGGAGTGCTTTTGTATTGTAGGGTTGTAACTTGCCACCCCTGCCCCAGCAGTAATGAGGTGATTTAACGGAAGGATTAAATTTTCTCAGATGTCAAGTTAGCGGACTTCTAAAACATTTTCGCTAATAAAAATTCAGGTAGCTTTGTACGAGTCTTAGCAAGTTCGATTCAAACATGCTTAATGAATTGTTTTTAGGTTAAAGGTTATAGGCTTTAATGAAATTAAATCTCTTTAACACAATATATCCATCATTCTTCATTGCCAGCGATCAAAAATCCTGCACGTACAATCTCACCACAGTTATTATTCACAGAAAAAAATATCGTGCGGTAAAGGAATACATATTTATGTGTACATATGTGCATTCCATCACTTTACTTTTAACTACACCAGGCTGTTTTTTTGAAGTTAAAAACTGAAGAGAAATATTACACAAATATAGTTTGGCCTCTGAACCATATAGCTTATGAGCCGGGCCGATTAGAGCCACATGTAATTAGAAATAAACGACTTCGAAAACAGAAAGCCTAGTGAAGTCCTTAACTTTTAGCTTGCGAATGAAAATGAAAAATGGGCACATATTTAGTACTGTAGGTGACTCTCGAAGGAAACAAACATACCTTGGATCTTATTCTCGTAGAAATTCACGTTTCTGTCTTTCGCTAATATTGACTTGAATTCCTCCACAACGTTTTCAAGTTCGATTATTCTCTTTTGCTGCTCGTTTAACACCAGTCCAACTCTAAAAAATCCGGCGCAGTAAAACAGAACGGATAACACAGAAACAATGGCAAAGAATGAAACGGTCGAACTGTTCTTTTGACAATGAGGCGTCTGAACAGCCATTTTGACCATTTTACTGCTTATTGTATTTCAGTTCCGCTGTTGAAAAGGTCATGTGCTTCAGCGAGTCATCCGATGCAATAGTCAAATGATCTATTGTTTGAAGAAAGCCGGGAATTGCGTGTTAGTTTTAAGAAGGGAGGGGAGGGTCGTTATCATATTCACAATGGCGTCCTGACTTTGCTACAAATAATGACGAGGAAAAGAAAAGGCCAATTATAAGGTACAAGTTAAAAGGTATGCCCGAGGATAATCTGTATTTTGACATCTAATAAAGCAAATCGAATCGTCTAAAACTGGTGCCCTTCATAGTTTTTCGTCTAGCGCACTTAATTTTCACAGCCCACAGGCCGAACTAACTATTTAGGTATGACAAACAGGAAGCATTTCTCCTTCTTTAGAACTATCTCAGTTTGTCAAGAAAGTATTGCTGGTTTTTTACTGCCGCGCAATCAAAAAAATAAATTCGAAACCATTCAACTACAGAAGCCATTAATTTCAAATATTATAGACTGCATAGATCAACAATTTCTCCAAGTTTCAGGTCTGTGCAGTGTACCGTTCGCGAGTCATTTTCCCAACCTTTCACGCAAATTTATAAAGCTTAGTGTGCAGTTGCCATATTTGCCACCGTGATGTCAAACTGAAACCATCTGAAACTCAGTTCTTTTTACAACAACGACTATCTTTGGCTCATGAGTTAGTACTCCGGCTTCCACATAAACGCCACCTATTATACATGTATATCTGAAATGTTCAATCTGCTGAAAATGGAAGAAAAAGGCCTTTTTTCAGACAAAACAGCTTTGCCACGGCACTCAGCTTGATGTCACATACGGCGGAGAACTCAAATATTCAAATTGCTCCGTTTTAAAAACAAATGACACTCTCGAGCTGGAAATTTGCAAAAAGATATATTTTTAGTTCATCTTACCGGCGCCTAAATGACAACGAAAATTTAGCAGGCCTAGTGAATTCAGAGATTTCAGAATTTTATGACACTTAAATTAACATGAAAACCAAGAATACTAGAAGAGCTAAGACTGAAATCAATTAACTGTGTGGTGTGTAAATGGAAACACGATATAAATCCGCTGGAACTTTTCCATATTTGGCTTTTTGAAAGCGTTTGGTGTATTAACGAAATAGTTGGAGTATCTTAAAATTAGGTACGAAAGTACAAATTTAAGAAAAAATAACCACAATTTTGAGTTTCAAAAACATATTTCAGATGCGTTGTATGCATCATCAGTCCTGTTGCAAGGTGAAATAAATATTTGCAAAGTAGGTTACAAAAGTTATACCTTACAATACAGAGATAATGTAGCTAATTACAAACAAATGCATAAATACAGCTGTGATTAATACTTATAATTCTAGGCTGATAGGATATTGGGGTGTATAACGCGTCTCCTTTCTTATCTCCTTGGCGATTCGATCGCTGATTGATGTAAGGAAAAAAAATTCTAACAATATTCGAGATCGGAGTTCAACATTCGTCACTGATCATTCGAGAGTAGTCCGAGTAGATCGCGCACGCCCACACTCAGTCTGTTTCTTCTGATTGTTCCAAGCGAAGTTTAAAAAGTAGTTAATGCATTACGTATCTCCTTTCCTGTCTATCTGGCGAGATGGTCGTTGATTGATGCCAAAGGAATCAATTCTTCTTAGCAACATGTGGGATCAGGGAGATTGGTTAGATTCCTCTTTTCGTAGTTCTGTCCATTCCAATATTTTGGCGACAAAGATCGAACGCCTCTGGGAGACTGGGAACCAGCGTGTCGAACGCCTCGAACGCCTTGCAGTTGATTTTGTTGGTTGACAACCTGAAAGCATTGAAGATTTTACCTGAGCCAAGAAAACGTTTTCGAACCAAGTGAACTTTAAAGTTGCTAGTGCGAAAAACAAGAACCTTACTTATCGTTTTAATGACTTCTAGGCCGTCTTCTTGTTCACTTTGATCAAGAGGTCGTTTACAAACATCTCAGCTGGAACGCCGAGTATGCCACGACGAGCACCTCGCTACAATCCCACAGCTTTACGAATATGGAGAATGCTGAAGAGAATGGGTGTAACTTCTCCTCAAGGAATATTTCTGTCTCTTGTCTTCTGGAGTTTATTCATGTGCTTCACGTATTTCACTTACACCGAAGCAAACAAGTTTCTAGCTAAAACTGAGTCTAGGAAACTCGAATTGTCCAAGCTGCATCCCAATTTGATAATAAACAATGACACATTGTCGGCAGGCATGGATAGAGTGCGTCAGTGGGATGCCTTTGGAATTTTCAAGACGTACTGGAGCAACAACTCGAATGTGGAAGGATTGGTTAATTATGTAAAAGGCAAAACAAAAAACATCTCTGGCTATGTACATATACCTGCAGTCTGACGGTATTTTGTTGCCACTTTGTGTCGCTGCCGTCATCTGAAAATGTCAGTCACCATGGGGATTTAAGGCTTGATGGTAAAGCTTGCAAATGAACCATTAATTTTCTTGAGTTTAATATTTCTAATAACATTTTTTTGAGCACCATATCCACAGTATTCTACAACTGTTCACATGTGAGCAACTGTTTGAAAGTGGCTTAGCAGTCACACAAATACTCAGCTGTACACTAAATTACTATGGCTGTGAACTCTAGGACAGAAGTGCAGCTTGAAGCACTGGGGTGGCACTCCCCTATAAAAATGGCAGGGGTGCTCATCTAAAATTTTGAAAAGGACCCCTTAAAATCTCAATTAGTGGGCATGGCCCCAAATAATTTTCACCCCTAAGAGGTATGAGGAGTTCTTACATTTTACAATTGGATGAAAATAAAAATAAGCAGTAACACATTGTTTGTCTGTTATATTTTGGTTCAATACCTGAAAAGGCACAGCGATAACACAATGGTGGCCATTTTATATTTCAACACCCTAAGCAGCTAATTGACCCCTAAAACGAGCACCCCCATCATTTTTGTAGGGGATCCCCCCTCCCCCGGGAGCAGCCAGTGTGTTACAGTGTTGCCAACTTTTTAATGCATAGTGGTGTGAAATATGTAATGAAAATGCAGAAACACATCCAAAGTACCCTTTCATTATTGTATGAACATTACTGGTTTCTCCAGCAGACGCAATGGCTGACCATGAGAATATGTCTGGGATGACAGGATACTTGCATGGAACTTTTTCCCTGTCACCATTTAGTTATTGTAAGATTGTCTTATGACAATTTTGTGAACTGTGGACTCTGAGCTAGCTTGTTAAGTATGAAAAGAACAGGCTGGAGGCAGAAGGCTGCAACATAGAAGCAACATCCTTCCCAGGGTCTCTCTGGCTCTCCTGAGAGCAAAACCGTGGGAATGAGGCTGACATAGAAGAGAAGAGCTGTCAAGTTCAGGTGCTTACCGTGTAGCAATATATTTTTCTGATTATTATGTGATTTGCAAGATAACCATTTGCAATCAGTCAGTGCTGGTTTGAAAACCAATCAGACATGAAAAATGGAATTGCCTCTTGTGTGCAAGTATTTATTTATTTATATTTTGTTGTGTATTTATTATACCAATAAAAGGTGTGTGCATTGTGAAATTATTTGAGAATCGTGATTTTAATTAATTTTTTAATCCTAATTAGAAGTAATGCACTGGCTGCTGAGGGTCTGGCATGTGAGGCATAAATTCTTTATAACACTCAGTTGATACATTAGTTACAACTAACCACTCTTCAATGCACAAAAAGCACTTAACGGATAAATGCCGGATTGGGTTTGTCAATTTTTGGATTCTATTTTACCCACTGATTCTCACTGATTCCTATTGTGAGCCTATTAAAAAATATTTTTTTATCTCTAATGCTGCAGAGTTGAACTCTGCAAGCTTTTGCCTGTTGTGTCTGGAAATTCCTGCTTTTAATGAGCTTCATATTTCACTTTTAAGGACCAACTCCCCCAACCTGGACCCTCAAAACTTGGCGGTTTAGAAAACACTGTGAGAAAAACAATTAAACCACTCATTTATTTTGACCAGGAAAAACAAATCACTGTACATCAGCTTAGCAGCCATTGGCTTAGCTGCTATTATAAATGAAAAACATGGTTGACAAAATAACCTTCGTCTATTTTTTTTTTTTTTTTACAAAAAAGTACATGTGACAACTACCACTGGAAAGAAAAACAGTACTAATTAAGTTACAACCTAAATGAATGTTGAAAGTCATTTTTTTTACCAATGGTAACAAAATGTAAATACCAGTAAAATAAGTAACCTTATCAATGGACTTAATGGTTTTGGTATCTAAAAATAACATTTATTATCTCATTCAGATAGTTTTTTCTACTTAAATAATTGCAAATTGTTCAATAACCATTTCCATTTGTATGTTTGTTGACCTCTCTGTAAAAAGCAATTGAGCTTGTTGTTGACAATTTTACAGATGGCATTCCTCATGTTGAGATAGTCACTGAGATTGAAGCATCATGCATGGCTCTGTTCCAGGATATTCTGGAAGAGACAGGTTATACCTTTGAGCCAGTGAATCAGGCACAAACCTGCCTCCCAAAAAGTGAAATCTGCCTTGAAAGTGTTTTGCACAAAGTTTAGGAGCAGTCAGGGAAATCAAAAAGTCTGGTTTAATTCCATTTGGATTTCCATCCTCTACATGCCATCCTGAAGATTAAAACAAGAGTAAAAGGCAACATTACCTACAAAAACCTGATAATAATATAGTGTCAATGATAAAAGTTTATGCATTCAAATTATCCAGTTATCCCTGTGGGCCCCAGGTGGAGTTTTGGAATCCTTCAACATTTCCCTGTTTATTCTCGGTATCATTTACAGTCAATCAATGTGGTGCAACTGTTGAACAAAAGGTCAGTGGGGAAGTTTACAAATTTATATTTGTTTGCGCACACATGGCATTGAACCTTCCCATCTTTCAGCTGCCAGGCTAGTGCAAATGTGGAGGCTAAATGATTAGATTTCAGTTCTTTAGAAAACATCACCAGTTGAATCAATTTGGTTATAGATCTACTTAAACAATACATAGACAAGAAAATTGCATTTCATGGATTTATTTGTGATATTTTTGGACAGACAATGTCATCATTGTCAGAAACGAAGGCTGATTTTTAAGGTGATCTTTTCGACATCTCCAAAACAAATTTGGCGACCCCCCATTTTTTTACATTTCTGAGATGAGTAACCCATAATCATATGATAAACTCACTGTGGTGAAAGTTTTGGAAAAAATGTCAAAATTATGTTAGAAGATTTTCAAAAGAATGCCTTTAAATTATCTCAGGTGGGATATCACTCTGACTGACCTGATGGAATATCTACTGAGCAGACTGGAATTTGGACTTGTTTTAGTGCTGACAGCACATCTCCAAATGGTGGTCTGGCATTCCCTTTAAAACTAAAACCAAAAATGGCATCCAAAACCAACTTGAAGTCAGCATCTATCTGTGTTGCTGTTGGTATTTCATTGATAAATGGTATGTCCATCTTTTCACACTGTGTCACAAGATTTTTAAAGAGTTGTTTTTCTGACTTCTTTGGATAATATATCATTGGATCATATCCCTGACAAATAGAAGCAAATTTCAAATAACTGGTTAGTGTGTGGTTGTATGTATGTATGTATGTATGGGTCATCAAAATACAAAACAAAAATGGTGATGAATGAAATTAGGAAACGACTTCATGCGAATTTTTGTCAAAATTATAATAATTTCTTAAGCCTAATTATTTCCTTATTTGAAGAGTATACCACCTGATTTACTTTGTAATATCTTGGTGACAAATTACATTCACAATCACAGGTTTTTATTACTTTACATGTGAAAAAATTTCACATGCGAAGTTATAAAAACCTGCAATTGTAAACATAATTTGTAATTTAATTTAATTTATAAATTAATGCCCATTTTCATGCCAATATTAAGGATTATTATATGGCTACAATAGTACGCGCGCTCTGATTGGCTGATGAGCGGGCAAGATTTTCTTGTAATGACCGGGCATTATGAAAATTTTTCTTGCCTTAGCTTTTTATAACTTTTTAAAGGTCAAACACTTGTAAACACAGGTCAGTTTGTTTTGGGAAAATTAAAGTGGTTAAATTTGCCCTAGGTCTTGGCGTAATGAAGACAAAAATTGCCTCATTGTCGAAGAAACCGTTTCTTCTGGTTTGGATCGCATGACCTCGAATGACAGCTTGCGCGCGCAAGCGGATATTGAAAAACGGTGCCCTTTTTTCAGTGCTAAAAAGGCCATATAATAAATAACTTATTAACCTCGTCCGTTCGGTCATTACAGGGAAATCTCAGACCTCGGCCTTGATGTATTGACCTCGCTATCGCTCGGTCAATACATCGAGGCCTCGGTCTGAGATTTCCCTGTAATGACCTCACTCTCGGTTAATAAGTAGTATATAATTCGTCACCTATGATGTTATTTATATCACTTAAATTATTATATGTGTACTGATATTCTGGGTTCAGCATCAGGCAGAATCAGGGGGTGGATCAAGAGGACTGTGCACACACTTACTCCCACCCTCACACTCAGTTTGGGAAATTTGAAAATCTGTCAGTCAAAGTTAGCTAGTGGCAATATTAACATCATGATGGCATGGCAACCCCCTCCCCCCTGCCTCGTAATGTCAATGCCATTCTCGTCCCCAGAGGCTGCGATCCTTCTGGTCTGCACCAGGAATCGAGACCTCTGGCCGCTCCCAATTTTTGAGCATGCGCAGAGTACCCGCTCGGTGTTTTTCAGCCAATCAGATCTGTCATATTTGACAACGAGTCCGTGAATCACGGACTTCCGGTTTTGGAGGCAGCCAGAGATCTCGATTCCTGGCGCAGACCAGAAGGATCGCGGCCTCTGGGGACGAGAATGTGTCAATGCCAACTAGAGCAGGGCCCCTTTTTCTGTAAAATTTTCCTGACCCCTGACCGGAAAATGAGCATTTCTTCAAAAGGTTTTCATTCTTTTTAATTTTCCCCATGGACTGAGAGTAAGTAACAAAATATGGTATGCAACTGCAAGGAAGCTTGCATAAAACACATTAAACTGAAAGAACTTTAAGGAAAATAAGGAAATTTACCCATTTCCACTGTTGATTTGTCTAAAGACGTGTGGCAAAATGCTTTTTCAAATCATTTGGCCACAAGAGTGCAGGTGAATTTGTGAGTACCAAAAATAATGCAATTGTAGCTGACTAAATGGTAAACAAACAGATCGACTTACGAACATCTTGAGGTGCCTAGCTGCTACCAATCCGTCTCCGCCGTTGTTTCCAGGACCACTACAAACCAGTACTTTAGGATGACTTGTTTCTCTTGGATAAGCTTTTGTCAATGCAACAGCCACGCTCAATCCAGCTAGCTCCATCAGCTGATCGACACTAAACGAATACTCATTGAACAGCTCTTGATCGATCTTTTGGGCCTCTTCTTGGCTCAAGTATTTCATTGTTGTCCTAACTGTGCAGAAGGTCCTAAACTGGCGAGGAAAACGACTGCAAAGGGAGGAAATTCGGAATATCATGAGAGCAGTAAAACTGCCAAAAATACCAAGAAGAACGAATATCTTCCATGCCATGCCCGCAATGCCAAGACAAGCGGTTGCTCCATAACAATTAAAAATTGTCACGCAAGATCGATCACGCACAACTTTGATCCCAGAGAGAGCCTGAGATCCACAGGTTGTCAATATTTTTCAGGCATTCCAAAACAAAGGACACACGCACGAACAAGCAAATCACATAGACGTCACGTGACGATTCATTTGGGAGATAACACAATTGTGCAATTTGTCACAGGCAACTGAGTGAATGAGATGAGAGAAGGGTCGAGAATGTGCGAACAGAACAGTTGTACAATTTGTCAATTGTATTAAATGATGGCAGAAATAAAGTTGAAGTCACTGAGTGCATGATATTAGGTGCTCACCATTTGTCGGAAAGAACCGGTTGCGATGAACGGTAAGGGATTTTCCAAAATCAGCAAACCAACCGAACGAGACTATGGAGACTGTGCTCACCATTTGGAATTCGGTTGCCTGTCATTGTTTTCCGTTGATGAGAGACTGGAACAATTTTCGAACGGATTTTCCGGAAAATTACTGTTCCATTTGACTTTCAACCGAAATTTCCGGATTGTTTTGGCTAAATGGTAAGCACCCATTATATACGAACATCCCAGCGGAATCATGAATCATCACGTGTTGTGAATCCGTCCACTGTGAAGTGTTCTCTCCCAGTCAACATAATTTTAGCATATCAATAGCCGGAGCTATTCGGAGCTATACGACGCTACACCCACTGGCATTGATAACATTCAGTACTGGGAGCCTAAGCACTCTGTTTCTAGTAGCAAAGCTGTAGCTTGAATAGTTTAGCTGCAACTTGAAGGTAAGAGTATAGTGTATAATATGATTTTTTGTTCTAAAATAGGCTTCGCTCGAATGAGTCGAATATCTGCAGTATAACTATGTATTCGCTATTTACATTACGAGGCTTCGACCCAATACATCGCCCGTGAAGCTAGGCTTTTTTGGGAAATGCCGTAAACTTGTAAACTAGTTGGCTTCTTGGCAGTGCAGCCGTTAAATATTGGCCTTTTAATAGCTTTACATCGATGGACTTCATGCGCAAGGACTAGCATTAGTTTCAACAAGTCAATACGTACATTTCACTCTGAACGCTGAGTCATGCATCGGTTGCGCAAAGCCAGAAGGCCGTTTGTTGCCCAGTGTGCAACAAATGCAGGCGGGGCCCCAGTGCCATTATTGAAAGCTAACCGTAAACAGCCTAACCGGAGAACATGTATTCAGACTAACAGGAACGTTATTCAGGCTAACCGGAGCAGTTTCCAGGATAACCGGAGCGCTATGCAAGCTAACTGGAGTGGCCAGTCTGCATGTCTGGGGAGTGCATGTATGCATTTGTTGATGCACACTGTTTGTTCAGTGCTATCAGAATAAGCTTATAGGTAGCCTGAGCTTTATTCAAGAAAAAAAAAAACTTATTATCCAACTCATGTTTTATCTGAGCAAACTGTGAATAGACAGCTATTTTTAACAACACTGACATGTATATTTCTCTTCGAATTTGCATAGTGAAGAAGCCCAATATTACCATGTCTTACGAAGGATACACCACGTTTAAGGTCGAGATCAAGGAAGGCGTCGCCTGGGTTACATTTGACTTCCCTCCGGTGAACGTGCAAGGCAAACCAATGCTTGATGACCTGAATCGTTTAGCTGAAGCTCTGGAGCCAGATCGTTCCATCAAGGTCGTGGTCTTTCAGTCTGCTCATCCTGACATTTTTGTCTGTCACGCAGATATTGACATGTTGTGTGAGATGCCAGCCAGCGAACGCTCCATGGACGAGCCTCTATTATACCTGCAACAGGTGCTACAGCGAATCAGCACACTTCCTCAAGCTACCATTGCCAAAGTGGAAGGAATGGCCCGTGGGGGCGGACACGAGTTCATGCTGGCCTGTGACATGCGTTTTGCGGCTCGAGGTAAAGCAGTGTTCATGCAGATGGAGGTTGGTATGGGCATTGTACCGTGCGGCGGGGGGACGCAGCGGCTTGCGCGCCAAGTTGGTATGGGTCGAGCCATGGAGATCATTCTGGGGGCTCACGACTTCGATGCTGATCTCGCAGAGCGCTATGGAAGCATCAACCGAGCACTGAACCCTGACGAGATTGGGCCGTTTGTGGAAGAGCTGGCTAATCGCATGGCTAAATTCCCTGCAGGCTCGATTACGGCGTGCAAAAGATGCGTGTTCAGCGCAGTGGAGACTCCAATTGACGAAGGTTTGAAGATCGAAGCGTACCAGCTGGGGCAGGCCATGTCACAGACTCCTGCAGCCAAGAGGTTTGCCTATGGAAAGGAACAAGGCATACAGAATGATCTGGAAACCCAAAAGAACTGGGACAAAGGAGTAATGGACATCCAAGCGGTACAGTAGTACACATACAGTAAACGATGTCTCGTTTATCGTTAAAAAATTGAAAGTTCAAGTAAAGACATTCTGGACATTATTGCTGTTGGAACAATTACGTATTCACTGTAAATTCAGTTTATACATATTTTGTGTAGTTTCTTCGTCTGTTATGATTGATAAATAAAAATGATTTTACAACCGTAATTTGAGTTTTATTTCAAGATTTGTTGGATGAGTTTTGGCAAGACCTCTTGATGTATGGTAAAGAGGATTAAAATTCATATCGTGGCATGAAGAGCAGAAAAAAAATCATTACAGCCGATTTTGCAGAGAACTGTTTACTCGAGTGATTAAAATATGCCAACATACCTCTTCAAATGCGACCCTCATTTGTGCTATTATAAATATTTTTAAATTGGGTGGCCGATATTAAAAAAAATATCGGAAAACAAAGGAACCTGCCGTCTGAGGGACGGACCATTATTTTCTTGGAGGGGGGATATGAAAAATTTTCCTCTGCAAACTTTCTTTTATAATTTATGCACCTCTGCAAACATCTTTTTTTCGATATGCAAACTATTTTTTTTACACATTTCGTGTTTGCAAGCAATTTATGTTGTCTTTTATGGTCCGTCCCTAAGCTGTCAACGGTTGTCAATATTGAGCTCCCGATGTAGTCTGCTAGGTCACGAAATAAAAAAAGAGCGCGAAATTCCATCAATTACGCTGAGGTTTTTCATTGCGTACAGTATCGTCGCTATGCACAGGCGAGATTCCCTCTTCCATTGCGAAAATTTGCCTGGATACTACGGCCATCAACCGCCAACAAACAACTCGTGTTCTCTCCATCACCCCCCTGCGGGGGAGGGGGGGAGGGGGCACTCTGTATATTTTTGGGTGAGGGTTTGCCGCTGGGACTTTGCCGCGGTTGGCAAATCAGCTGCACATGGTCTGGTATAAGTCCGCTGGGACAGATTTTCCAACCCTATACTAGACTAGACACCAAAAATCCCTACCCTATCCCAGACTGGCATTTTTTGTCAGTGTTTTAATGGTAAACTGTCCGTCAACAACGGTGATTTTCCTTACGTTTAGGAAGGCCTCTTTCTCTTCCGAGTTTCTATTCCAACTCTGGACTTAATTCGCCATACCACCGATCAGTTTCCCGGCAAATGATACCCTTTTTTAGAGACACTCGTTGATTTCTATACCCTATCCCAGACAAAACTGCTTCACAGCGGCACATACCTATATTGCTAATATATGGGAGTGCCCCCTGCCCCCTCCCCCCCCCCCCCGGGCCATCAGTCGTGTATCTCAAACCCTACGCTACGCTTTTAGGAGAGCCATGCGTGACAGCGAGAGCGTAGCGGCCACGGGGAGAGCGTAGCGGCCTTGTGTTTTTCTGTTTAATTCTTTCCAGTACTCTCTTCATTGATGACAATTAAATTTTTTTCGATAAATATTTACGCGCGATTTAACGAAAGGTCTAGCTAGAGGCAGACTGTTTGAAGATGCGTAATAAACCAAAGAAGTTGTTAAAACCGTTAAGGGATTTTTAATTGATTTAAGTCTCTTTATCTTACAGCTGTATGGTTAGTAGAGATACCTAATAAATCCTAGAAGCTGCCTTTGAAACCACGTTAATCGATTTTTTATTGGTTTTATAAGAGACGTCAGATGTATTTAAACAGATTGGGGTATCTTTGTTTAAAGGCCCAATGTTTGACTAAACTTATTTTCTATCAGTTGCACTTTTTCAGAGATTTTGTCCCACTTATTCATTAAGTTAATTTGGCAATAGAGAATGATCATAAGATGGAAAATTGCCGATTTGAAATTAAACTGCTGCCATATTCTACATATTATACAATATTCTATCGAAATACATACATGGAAATCAAGAAGTCCACTTTAATCGAGGAAAATTTCGTAACGATATCTATCAACAAAACTGGAGCTGTAATTCTGATGATCCAAATATTTTGTGGGCTAACTGGAAAGCAAAATTTCTGAGCATTGTCAACATACATGCTCCATTTAGAACTAAACGTATAAGATCGCATAAGGCACCCTGGATCAACTCAGACTTGAAGAAAGGTATGCGCGATCGTGACGCTGCCAAGAGAAAAGCTGTTAAGTCAAATGATTCATGCGACTGGGCAAAGTATAAAAAGCTGCGAAACGCAATAAATAATAGGATCAAAACTGCTAAGGAATCTTATTTTTCGAAAGCAATTTGAGGGCAACTCTAAGAAAACTTGGCAAACGATTAATGAACTCACATCTCGCCGTAAAAGCAATGAGACTGTGAAAGAACTAAAAGTAAATGACGTTGTAATCAATAATTGTAGTGAAATTTCAGATACTTTTAATGACCATTTTTCAACAATCGGGCCCAGACTTGCCAATGAAATACCTCCAATAGGTCAAAATGATGATTCGAGCTACACTACATTACATTACACTACATTACATTACTAACTTTATCACTTGTAACAACAAAACATTCCATTTCTGTCCAACTAGCAGTAATATTGTTTTTTCTCATCTAAACAAATTATCTAGATCTAAAGCAACAGGTCTTGATAACATTTCTGCTAGATTAATCCGTGAATGTGCTGATCTTATTTCGGTCTCTTTATCTGACCTCTTTAACAAATCTTTGACTTCTGGTATATTTCCTGACGATTGGAAATGTGCTAGAGTTACTCCGTTGTTTAAGCAGGGTGAGCGATCTGATCTAAATAATTATCGACCAATTTCAGTCAGTCCAGTAATTGCTAAGGTATTCGAGAGGATCGTGTATGACCAGCTATATAGCTTTCTAACGAAAGAGGACGTAATTTCTAAACAACAGTCGGGCTTTCGTTCATTGCATTCAACTGTTACTGCTCTATTAGAAGCTACCGATAGTTGGGCGTTTAATATCGATCGCGGAAATGTTAATGCTGCAGTTTTTCTCGATTTAAAAAAAGCGTTCGACACTGTTGATCATGAAATTCTTTTAACTAAAATGAACCTTTACGGAGTTCAAGGAGTAGCTCTTGACTGGTTCAACTCATATTTGTCTAGCCGCACACAACGATGTCTTGTTAATGGTTCTCTTTCTCAAACCTGTTCGCTAAAATGTGGGGTACCTCAAGGAACAATTCTAGGTCCCCTATTATTTCTTATTTACATTAACGACTTGCCCAACTGCCTATCAACATGTCAGCCTAGGATGTATGATGATGACACCCACATCACATATGCGGGAGCGGATCTGAGCTCTATACAGTCTAATCTAAATCACGATCTAAGTAATTTAAACAATTGGCTTACTTCTAATAAACTTACTTTAAACGCGACTAAAACTGAATTTATGTTGATTGTTCCAGACAAAGATTAAGTACCCTTCCAGATACACTTGAGCTCTCGATTAATAATGTTCCAATAAATCGTGTCTCCTCAGTCAAATCGCTTGGTGTGTTGATCGACGAAAACCTAACTTGGCAAACCCATATTGATAAATTGTCTAAAAAGATTGCATCTGGGATTGGTGCCATAAAACGAGTTAGGCCTTTTGTTCCACCAGCTACACTGCTTTATATATACAGTGCTCTAATTCAACCTCATTTTGACTATTGCAATCTTGTCTGGGGTAATTGCGGTAAAACTTTGTCGGACAGGCTACAAAACCTTCAGATCCGCGCCGCTCGCGTGTTAACTTCCTCTAGTTATGATACTGATGCCAAAGGTCTAATACGACAACTAGGTTGGAAAGATTTGTGTATCAAACGTCAAATTCAGAAAGCCTTAATGGTATATAAATCTTTAAATGGCTTGGTTCCTGAATACCTATCGTCTAAATTTCTAAAACATAGTGGAATGCGCTATTTTTTTAAGGGACTCCGAAAACAACCTGGTTGTACCTCATCCACGAACTAACTATATAAAAAATAGCTTTAGTTACAGTGGTGCAACTCTCTGGAACAGCCTACCCTGCAATCTCAGGATGATAAAATCCTATAATCAATTTAAAAGCAAAGTTAGACACGGCATTCATGGAAAACAGGATTAGTTTAATATTTAAATTAGTTTTTACTACATGTACTTCAATTTTTATTAATTAGTATTTAGCATGGATTGTTTATTAGTAGTTTATTAGTATTAATTTTTATTATAACTTTAAATAATAGTATATTACCTGATGATTTTTAACCGTGTATAAAGAAATGTTAAATAAATAAATAAATAAATAAATAAATAAATAAATAAATAAATAAATAAATAAATAAATAAATAAATAAATAAATAAATAAATAAATAAATAAATAAAACACCCTGAAACGATCTTAAAATGTACTTTCTTTAAAATCTGCTGCAGATATATTGTCTAAATGCTTCACCTTTATTAGTTGTTTTCTAAAAATTTCGTCTCACTTTGTTCTTTATAAAACGTTTTCGTTGGTAATGCCCTTTTCAACGACCGGTTCAAGTAGTACACTGAAACAGTGAAACTTCAAGCTCCAGTTGGCGAATTACAATCCGACTTAGCCGTTTGAATTCAAATCAGGTCCTCTTCTAACGGATGTATTAGTTTTTCTTTCTAAGAAAATACGTTTTTGCCCAATCTGGTTTACGGTCATCTCGTTCCATAGTCAGATCGTTCCAAGTCACTTCGTTCCAAAGAAAAGTTATTTCGTTCCACAAAAAAGTCAGTTCGTTCCACGATATGGTTAGTTCGTTCCACGACATAGTCAGATCGTGGACTATGGAACGAAATGACCCAATACCCCCAATCTTATACACTCATATTTGAAAATGATGTATAAAGATATCCTCTTGTGCCATTTGCATAGTAAAAAGCTACAAAGGTGAAAACACATGGTGGCCAACTGACCTATTCCATAAAAATATCTCATTTTGACCACCTTCAACCACATAAAGAACTCATAGAAGGTTAAATTGACATCACAAGTTATAATTCTGGTAATTTTACTCATCTGCAGGCTCCAAACAGAACAATCTGCGGTAAGTTTTCTTGACAGCGCCTCGGAATTCTCGTAGACGTAAGCAATACATTAAAGGATTCAAAGTAGAATTTGAGAGCATCAGTGTTAATGAGAACTCGTAAGCCAATATAACAGTTTTGTTTGAAGAACTTGACATGTTGTTAATAGCTGCGGCGACGAAAAAAGGAAGGTAACATAACATGAAAACGAAGAAGACATATAGCGTATTGACGGCCGATTTCCGTAATCGTTTTAATCTACTTATTTCAACAAGCGACATCTGCGCTGCCATTTGATCCTGAATCTGTTTCTTGTGTCGCTTAACCACTTGGTAGATTTTTACATAAACAGTAAATGTACCCACAAGAGAAGTAGCAACAACTACAGCCGCTAGCCAAACAAAACATAGCAAAGCGTTCATCATCCACATAGCTATCTGCAGTGAAACACGTTATGCGCAACAATCTTGCGGTATATTGCGTAGAAATGTTGACGGTCCGTTTGGCCGGGCCAAGCATCTTGACAATATATCTACAGCAGATTTTAAAGCAAGTGCAATTTAAGGTCCTTTTGGGAAACTTTTTGACTAGTTCACCCAACGAGAAAATTTTACTATAGGTGTCGGAACACCGTTTTTACGTTATTACTGTCCCTGGGATTAGTGTCTTTTTGTGCAATTAAAAGCCTTATTTTTAAACGCTAAGAAAAGTGTTTCTTTTCGGATTCGCTAGCTGAACATTCAAAATTCAGAAAATTTCAGGGAACGAAATATTTTAACCTAATTTACGAGCCGCTGTTGCTTTCTCGAAAATCGTAGCTGGCCTTTTTTCGTACCCAAAACGGCATTTTTCTCTCTCCGAAAAAAACAGGCATTGCTTTCCCCATGTCACGAAAGTTTCAGCTAAAGAAATCTCCCGTTTTGCATTACTCTTTAATCCGACAATCGTAGGCTATTATTGGTCTTCCGAACAGATATTCACCGAAACGGTCTGTTGGGTGCCCCTGCTTTTTGACTAGTTCATTTCTGAGTGATTGTTTCCCATTGTAGAAAACTTGCGTTTTCACCCACTCGGTTATATGGAATCCACTATTAAAAACAACAACAACAACAACAACAACAACAAACAAATATAACATGTCTTAGAGTTTTCTATAAATACATTTTAGGCAATTTTCCATCTTATAAACATTCTGAATTGCCAGTATTAAAACTTAACGATTAAGCACGGTATTACCTTGTATTGGAGTCACTTCAGGGGAATATGTTAAAAAAGAAACACACACAAAACATTTGCCCCCTTAAACAGACATTTATTTCTTGATTGCAAAGCTACACACTAGATTGATTCAACAGCGTAGATAAATTAACATAGATCATTTGCATTGCCTTTCTTTGGAGAACCTGCAAAGCAAAAGATAACCTGTTATTTACTTCGTTTATTACAGTTTACACAATTCGGACTTTGTGTTTAAAAACTGTTAGTTATCACGAAACGTTAAGCAAATTTTAACAATTATTGGATGAGGTTTTTGTGATATCCGGAATAATCATAGAGGTAAATTGTATCAGCTAAAGCCGAAGGCTGAGGATGATAACACTTACCAAGACCTCCTTGATTATTGCCAATATCACAAAAAGTGAATCTAATAATTGTGTTATTATGCATTGTTTTAAAGAAAATAACGACAAACGCACTGTTGAAGAAGCGAATCGACGAGCCATGTTTTTACTTCCCTGTGTGTAAGATGTCACTAACCGTGAACTTGATATTGCTTTTGAAAATCATACACTGCGCGCGCAATCTACAGATTATTCACAAATGTGCGAGCAGATTAGTGAATAATCTGCAAGTTGTACTGACTCGTAGAATTAACTGTAGGTTTCTCCAATGATAATAAAGTAAAATTCAGCCTAAAAAAATAGACTTCAGTACTAGTCTCCCGGGAATAAACTATAGAGTTTGTGGGGTTTATTCCCCGGAACTTCGCAGTGATGTCTATTGTTTTAGGCTGAATATTAAAATGTCGAAATTGGGCTATTTCAGCCGCTTCCACATTGATGTTTTGGTGCATGGCTGCGATATTCGATATATTGCAGAGAGAGAACGATAGGATTTTAGGAAGGTCAGTGATAATTTCAGCATAGTCTCTCTATCCAGTCTAAATTTGGCACAACTGAATTGTCACGGTTGTTTTATACCACTGATACCACTTCTTAAAAATGTTGTGGAAACTTGTATAACTTAATGCTGTGTAAAATATTTAAGTAGCTTTGCGTTTATTAGTCGAAGTAAAGCACCATGCCAACTCGTGACTTTAAACGAAATTTCGAGCAAAACCAATTTAAAATTGTTGGCATCTCAATTGTTTCATGCGGTGAATTTAATTTGTTGTCTACATTTTTATTATTTCCCAAACCAGGTCGTGTTACGTTAATTATTTTATGAATGGAGCATGCGCTGTTCAGTTTTTAAGACAATTGGAAAGCTGCTTTGCACTGTCCATACAATTAAACAGTGAAGGTACAGCTGGCTGCACAACAGGATGACATGTATAGACCGGAACTTTATACTGTAATTACTTCATCAGATCTCTTCCCGCAACAGAACACACACTTGATTTCCTTTTTACTTGAAACAAAAACCATCTAAGCATTACGAAGCACAAACAATGAGACAGATAAAATTGATATTTGCATACTAACATAACGTTCTATCGTCCGGTGCATATGTCAGGATATGTGTGTTTACAGTAATAGGTTCAATAACCGTCTGTTTCATGGTAAATTCCCCTTGTCGATATCTTTTTTTAGATATTTTAATTTACTTTAGGCAGTTACCACTTTTCGTGACCTGGATTATTTCTAGATATCACAAAGCCAAAAGCAATAATTGCTTTTAATTATCATAATTATTTCAGTTATTCAACGAGCCGGAGTTTTCAAAGTCCAAATAGTCAAGAAGACGCATTTTATTATTTAATTTTTTCCCTCTTTCTTATCAGCTAAAAAAGGTCACAAAATGTAATGTTTTCATATGAAACACAGCAAAACAAGTTTAATTGTGTTTCGAAGAAGCTTTACAAAAGTGCATTCGAGTTTATCGAGTCTAACAAAAAAGATCCAAGTTTCAAAGCATTGATCATTTGTTTGCGAAGTGCTGTCAGTTTGTGACGCGAGTCGGTAACCTTCCAATTTTCAGTTGTTCAATAAATGAATAACGGAAATGAGAAAAGGGTAACCTGAAATCATGCCCTCACGCCTGATCGCAGGTTAAGAAAAGGGAGACACTTTGCACTGCCTCCACAAGAGCGGCAGGTGATTAAATCAATATATTTATCTTTTGGTAGATATTGAATACAAGTAGTTTGAGTGGTACCCAATCATTTCAAATAACCGGGAGACCTTGAGTACTCTAACACAGAAATTGATGGAAGGTAACAAAAGAGAACTTTTATCACTTTGTTCAATTTGCAAATGGAAAAAGGTAAGTGGATTTTACAACTAAACTCAACAGCGCTTTCATTTTCTCCACGCAACAAGGCAACAAGGCAACGACAAGATAGTTACAGAACAGCATACGTCTTAACGTTAAGACATTGCCTCACAAATGAGCCCGCCACTGAACACAACTCGAGCCAAATGCTTCATCGAGACACCTATACTATTACTTGTTGGCGAGCAAAACACCATGGTCACCGCAATTTTGGGAAACGTTTTGATCTTTCTTAGCTTTGTGCTTGAATCGTCTTTACGTTCAACGTCGAATTATCTTTTTATTGGATTAGCTTTGACCGATCTTGGAGTAGGGCTTGTGGTTCATCCATTGTATATCTTTGTGTTATTTTCTGTATACTACAACTCTGTACCGCACTGCACTGTTTTGGCCGCTTACAGCATAGCGACGTCGTTTTTAGGAGGCATTTCACTCTTATACATAATCCTTATTGGTATGGATAGATATCTGGCGATTCGATTGCACCTACGATATCGACAATTTGTGACAGAGGCACGAACCAACATCATGCAGGTATCAGTATGGGTGATAAACGCGACGCTAGGCCTTGTTTGGATGGAAGGGTTTCATGTTTACTCGATGTTCGCAGCAGCTGTTGTATCAATATCCCTCTTGGTTACATTTGCGGTTTATATAAAAGTATACCTGGTTGTTAAGAGACACAAAGCTCAAATTCATGACCAAATGAGCGCTCATGACCAGATGTTGCAATTTGAAAACTGTCGCATGAAAAGACTACGGAGATCTGCTATTAACACGTTGTATGTTTTTTTTGTATTTCTGCTCTGTTATCTCCCATTCTCTGTGACCACGACCATAAATAACATCTCCAGCGCCCCAAACAGAGCAAGTGTCTTAGCGTTCGAGGTCTCTGCGACACTGATGCTTTCAAACTCGTCCTTAAATCCCTTGATGTACTGCGTACGTCTTCCAGATTTCAGAAGGGCTATCAAGAAAACGTACCGGAGGGTACTTTGTTTTTAATTTTTAGGCGAATAAAACAAGATCTGAATTGGCGAGGAAAGACGAATGAAAAACGTTGTACAGGCGTTTGTACGGAAAACCTGATTTTAGACATCTATTTCAGAGATCAGCTTAGCAATTAGTTGGACATTATTACATTCCGATCGTTTGAAATTTTCCCACTTTTGTTCTTGGACAGTTATTGGCTGCAGGGTGGCTAGGAACGGTTTCCAGTACTTTCCACACTTATGTATAATTTGATGTGTCAGTACTACCGGTCTTTATTAGTTGAATCATCATGTTACCAATAGCAACCGCGCTTGTACATGTTACAAATAAACAAACTAAGTGACCACAAATTGTAATCAGCATGTTAAAATGCAGCTTTTTGTAAACTTAAAAAAAAAACGTCCAGCGGCCAGGGTTCAGACCCATGCTATATTGGTCATAGCCTTTTCAATTCATGCACGAATTTTTAAAAACGTCCAAAAAATTAACAATACAAACAATTCTTAAAAGAACAACTACAATATAGAAACTGCAGTTTAAATCTATCTATAAAGAGTTAGCAAAGCAATGTATAAGCAAAGTAAGTAAAGCACGCTATTCGCTTTTGTATCAGCACCCAGAATTGCACGTGCTACGCATTTCTGTAGTCTGAAGACTATAAACCTACCTAGCGTGCCTTGAACGTGCATAAATCATGAACGATGCGACCCAAACGTTTTCTGGGAAATCGGAAAAAATAATCGTTGTCTGCAACAGAACAAACATGATAATAAAAGAGGCTACATAAACCATACAATTAAGGCTCTCAAAGAAAGAAAATAACATGATAATCAATAAAAGGAGCATTACTAAGTTAACCAATGCTGTCTACCCAGAATACCATTGGGTCATATCGTTCATGGCTTATACTTTTCACAGGGTCAACGTTTCTTCAATCAGGTGTATATGTTGAAAACACTGTTCAAATCTTATTGGGCTGTGACAGCGGTGTATATTACACCGACTTTATACCTTAGGCGTTGAGACATATTTTAATTAATTTCGTGGATATATTTTTAACTATATAACAAATAATTCACGTCTATTTTTTTGGATGTCATACTGATTGGTTTGCATGGGTATAATCTTTACTAAGGTAATCATACAATTATTATCGAAGCAGGTTCGTCCCTATGTGTTACTTTAATTTGAAAGCAGAATCTAAATAAAAGTAATTGCTTACAAGGCTAAAAGCTGATTTTAAAGACTTTAATAGGAAACAACCAAACGTTACGTTTTGACTTTATTATTTATTAAGTCATAAGTCATTTTGTTTTCTTTCAAAGGAAATTTTGGCCAAAGTGATATTTTTGGCCTTATAAATGACTATTTTAATGGCTAGATGAACATTATGAACATAAGTTCTTAATTCGTTCTACCTGTCATCATGCAGCAAGTTTCTGCTGTTGAAATATCATTACAAGCGACGGAAAACTACGAAACTATATTTCTCTTCTCCTTGTTCTCTTTGCAAACCTGTCATTTGAATGTCTTTTTATCAAGAGATCAGATTAAAAAAATGAAGTAATCATATGGTGGGTACATAAAGAAACTCCAAGAAATAAGAAGCCTGAGCGAGGGCTTTAAGTGCCGCTTTCTACAAAAGTCGACTAAAATCGCCTTTCGGCGGCACGAGTCGAAAAATCGATTTTGCTCATATTTTGCACAAAGATAGGTCCTAGTGAGAAACTAAACGGACTGCAGTTAGTTTGTCCTGACACAGCTTCCTTTCGTAGAAATATGCAAAAAAACGATTTCGCCCCATTTGGGCTCAAAATCCACTTCCGGTTAGACTGAATTTTGTGAAAATTTGATCGTCTCGCGCATTATACTACAGCTGTTCATGAATCTTTCAATGATATTTATAATCTTTTCAGGTCTTCATTGTATGACTGAGCGAAAAATAAAACAAATGGAGGTTAGTTTTGAGCCCGAAACGAGCCAAAACTGACAGACTAAATTTGCAAATGTGTCGCAAGCGAAATGATGCAGTAAAACATTGCCATTTTTTTCTATGGGCGATAACTTTAAATATCGTAAAAATACTTTCTATGGGTAAACTATACACCCATCTGCTATAATATCAAAAAAAATCTCTGGGGAGATGGTTTTCAGTGGCCCGCTTTGGCCTGTGTTTATCACTAATTTTGCCGAAAATCTGTTGTTTGAAGTGTAAACAATTGCGTGACACGGCTGGTCACAATTCCCGAGGGTTTTCAAGTTTTGAGTGAGAGTCGGTAATAATATTCGAAAACGAGTAGATATCACCCGCTTATTGTAGATAGGAACCTAGAGAGATAATTTAAATTCTTTAATTATTTATAACGTATTTGGATCTATTTTTTAGGTGGTTCTTTTCCCGCGGGTAGTTAAGTGCTGTTTACTTTTCTTCAACCGAAATTTAAATTAGATAAACATGTACGTTGTTTTGTCCATACGTAGTGTATCTACCTTTAATAATTAAGTACTAGGGTGATACTGGGGTGCTCTGCTTGATGAGCTTGTTCTATACTATTTTTCATACGACGATAAACTACTCATCCTGACTCATACAAATGCCCAATTTAGTCGAATGACAACTAACCTATTCTCATTGGTTTCCCACACTAAAATTAGTAACAAATTGTTTTAGGGTGGATTTCACTGTAGTAACGATATGAAATAGCAATGACCTGTTAAGAGAATTCATTAGCGTTCAGCGTCGGCAAAAAAAAAAGAAAAAACAATGACGAAAGGTCCGATAGTTCAGCACATCCAGCACACGTTTAATAAAAATATTACGACATCGAAAATTTGTTTGCGCTTCAGTCATACTTGGTACACATGTAAAAAAAAATCCCCACTTTCACTTCATACGTTGCATGATCATTCTAGGGATATTTTTTGGTCTAGTGTCACTTCTGTTCTAGTACTGTACGTTCGCTAGATAAACACATTACATTTGTGGACATAAACTGCAATCACTGGTGAATCTAGTGGAGAGGAAGAAGACCAGTTCTTCCCTTTTGTTTAAAAACATCGGAATTTTCTTGTCATGAAATCGGTGCCAACTACATTCCACCTTCACCCCCCCTTTTAAGAAAAGGAAAAGCCCCTTTTCTTCGCCGCTCCTTTTCTCTGGTCCTTTTGATCCGGCTGTCCACCGATAGCGGTTTCAGTTGCATAAGGGCAATTTTCTCTATGCGAAACGTCCCTGAAAATTATCAGCCAATTTTCGGAAGATGGAGAACTGTTGTACTTAAAATGGGTGGGACGGGGTGGGATGAAGCCAACAGGTCTGTGGAATGTCAGAGGTCGAGAGGGGTGGGGCGTGGGGTGACTTGCGGGGTGGAGTTTCAAAATATTTCAACAACGAACATGTATGTAGAAAAAAAGCACCTGCGAATCCTACTTTTTAATGGGTAATACGTAATACTGATCTCGATCAAATTCTAATAAAACGGATTTCTCAATTCTCAAACACTGGGTGGAGAACAGACAACTTCTTTGCAGGTTTTCACTTAGCCTGTTCCAGGCTCTCGGTAGTTGGGGCGAGCGAAAAGGCGGGCGCGCGAGGAAAAAAAGGGGGTTGGGGGGGGGGGGGGGGGGGGACTCTATTGGTAGTTGGGGGCGAGCGAAAAAAGCGGGCGCGAATCTGAAGAATCAACATGCCATAAATCTTTCTAGGGCGTGACACAGTGTGACTTGACCAGATCGAGTGACTTGCGCTGTCTTATATATTTATTGTGCATGATAGCAGTGGGACTCATAGACTAATTTCTGTCTCTGGGATCAAAGGCCAAGCACTGACCACCAACTAATGACTTAAAAGAACAGCAAACATCCATTTTGTTTTATCCACAACAGCGAAGAGTCGAATTTACGGAATTCAATTTAATGTCGTTCTCAAAATAAAGATAATTTTAATTAGCAATTAAAAAAGTCGCCAAAGAAATTAGATTCAAGGCTGGTACAACTTTTACGTTAAATTCTGGAATGAATCATATTCAAAATTTCAGTTGTTTGAAAAGTACTAATCGTGCTGAAAATAGATCTTTGTCCATATAAACTTGGAAAAGTAATGTTCTGCTTCTTGAATTGATTCGTCAACCATAAAATTCTTTAATTTTCAGTTACACTGTTCATGTCTAATTGAAAATTAATTAAACCAACATTTTTTAGTGTTCCTGCTGTATAGGACTAGAATAAAAACGAGTGATAAAAATTTGCATAAAAACACAGGCATCAGATCCGACGAGATCGGCAAAAACATACTTTGATTATTACCCGAGTTCCCTTTAGATCACGTAAAGAAATTACCAAACAATATCGACCCGTGATTACGTCTATCAGTGAATCTGAGAATTCTTAACCTTTCCTTTATAAGACCTGGTTTTGTGAACGATGGTGAGAACTTCAGGATGGTGAGAACTTCAATAAATTTAACTGAATTAATTACCGTCTAACATTTTGTGATCACGCAACGTTTCCAAAACGGGTGAACGGAGAAAATCTCACATTGCTCCTACTTCTTCAAGGAGTTCACCAACTGGCCCATATATTTGCATGATTTTTTTGGCTGAATTTTTACAAAAGCGTCAAACAGACTTTTAAAAAGAATAATTTTATTCGTGGTTTACCAGCCGTGTCACGCAATTGTTTACACTTCAAACAACAGATTTTCGGCAAAGTTAGTGATAAACACAGGCCAAAGCGGGCCACTGAAAACCATCTCCCCAGAGACTTTTTTTGATATTATAGCAGATGGGTGTATATTTTACCCATAGAAAGTGTTTTTACGATATTTAAAGTTATCGCCCATAGAAAAAAATGGCAATGTTTTACTGCATCATTTCGCTTGCGACACATTTGCAAATTTAGTCTGTCAGTTTTGGCTCGTTTCGGGCTCAAAACTAACTTCCATTTGTTTTATTTTTCGCTCAGTCATACAATGAAGACCTGAAAAGATTATAAATATCATTGAAAGATTCATGAACAGCTGTAGTATAATGCGCGAGACGATCAAATTTTCACAAAATTCAGTCTAACCGGAAGTGGATTTTGAGCCCAAACGGGACGAAATCGTTTTTTGCATATTTCTACGAAAGGAAGCTGTATCAGGACAAACTAACTGCAGTCCGTTTAGTTTCTCACTAGGACCTATCTTTGTGCAAAATATGAGCAAACTCGATTTTTCGACTTGTGCCGCTGTTCGGTCGAAAATTGTAGAAAGGCGCACTTAATTATGCAGGAACAAAGGAACAGTCACCGATAAAATTAATTTAAAAAGTACAGCAACATGCTCGCCACATGCAGCTAGCAGCTAGCCACCGGTTTTATTGTAGAAGAGATAGCAGCATGGGGCATAGAGCCGGCATATACCGAGAAAGTCAGTGTTCTATTTTCTTTTGTGAAGAGGAGAAGTTGGTCCACTGACTCCTCGTTATCTTGCGTGTTTCGTCTGACAAATTATTATCAATATTTTAGTAAAAACAACTTTGAATGAGAGAATCATTATGTACATATGTTACATCTAAAAATCTGTTGCTTAAAGGCGAAAGCATCCAAGTAGCCTCAATAGATGCAAGATTGAATATAGTTATATATTCTATCTTGCACACATCTGGCCTCGTTAGCGTTGCCGTACAATAGCGGAACTAGATTTCTTCAGGGAGTCGTGGATTCACTACATTTGAAGTGTAATTGAACGGCTATTTTCAGCCGACGACCTCTTACCTCATGTGGTACAAATTGTTATCAGTTTCACTCCCAGGGCTTGCAGCTCATTTAAACTGGTACCACATGTCTGCCTCATAAAAGGACATGTCGGTTCTTTGGCCAATCCAAATGAAAGGGATGGGTTCAGGTGAATCAACAAAAGTTTTTAATGTCCTGGTGTTTGGAACTAACAATTTAATATTCCGTCACCGCGGTGCGTAATGAAAAGCCTGCCGATTTACATAAGTGAGAAAATTGGCGCAAATATATTCTTTCAAAACATTTGGAAGTTTGTTTAAATAACAAAACACGAGCTCAGGGAGTCGATCTTGGTAAAAATTCATTTCTAAATTATATTTCGCTACGGTTGTAGTACATCGTTGCCAATTTGACCGCTTACAATTCAGTCAAGTAGCGTTTCCTCAGGACAAGTGACGAGCAATGATGAACATGCCACTAAACACGACTCGAACGGCCGAATGTCTCGTCGAAGTCCCTGTCCTTTCACTTATGGGGGAACAAAATGGCATTTTAGTGAACATACTCGCGAATATGGGGCTCATGCTCACCACAACTTTGGGAAACGTTTCCATCCTTCTTAGCTTTGCACTTGTATCGTCTTTACGTTCAACGTCGAATAATCTTCTGTTCGGATTAGCTTTGACCGATCTTGGAGTGGGGCTTGTCGTTCATCCGTTGTACATCTCCGTCTTGTTCGGCGTCTACACCAACTCTCCACCGCACTGCACTGTTTTGACTGTATACAGCATTTCAACTTCTTTTTTAGCTGGTGTTTCGTTTCTATACATCGCAATCGTTGGCATAGATAGATATCTGACTATTCGGTTACACTTGCGATATGGGCAAATAGTGACCGAAAAACGAACCATAATCTTACAGATAGCAATGTGGATGATAAACGCACTGCTATGCTTTGTTTGGCTGGCAGGATTTCAAGTTTACTCAACGCTGGCGGCTGCAGTTGTTGCTATTTCTCTTATTGGCACATTTACTGTTTATATAAAAATCTACCAAGTGGTTAAGCGACACAAGAAACAGATTCAGGATCAAATGGCATCGCAGATATCACATTTTGAAATAAACAGGTTAAAAAGAATACGGAAATCGGCCATCAATACGCTATATGTCTTCTTCGTGTTCTTGTTATGTTATCTTCCTTTTTTCGTCGCCACAGCTATTAACAACATGTCAAGCTCTTCAAACACAGCTGTTGTCTTGGCTTACGAGTTCACCGTGACATTGATGCTCTCAAATTCTACTTTGAACCCTTTGATGTATTGCTTACGTCTTCGAGAATTCCGAAGCGCTGTCAAGAAAACGTACCGCAAAATATTCTGCTTGGAGTCTGCAGACGAGTAGAATTACAGTTGAAACTGATAAAACAGTTGAAAAAATATTATAAGAATATAAAGGTATAATTAATATTACCAAACAAACTTGCAAGCCCTGGTTCCATTTCTTCCTCAACGAGGCTCGGATCAAGGACATCGTCATTCTCGAGCTCTACAAAATTAGAGTTAGAGAAGCAAAAGGATGAACTAACCATCAATAAAAAGGAGTTAGATGGGGAAAGCGTTATTGGGGTGGATGTTTGAAGAAGGTGGAGGAGAGAAGCTTGCAGAGCAGGCGTATTTATGGCGAGCGAACGCTCAGACTTTCTTCGCGAAATGTTTGTCCGCCATTTTGGATTTTTTAGGCAGAGGAAGGTTGGGGAGAGAAACAAATTTCTACCAAGAGGGGTGGTTGGTTGGCGAGAGAAAGGAGGGGGGAGGGGGAGGGAAAGAAAAAAATTCTTCCTCTCGCGTGTCCCAATCCACCCCGTCCGCTCTAACCGTAAATCAAACATGGCGGCTCAGTGGACGATGGCACTCGCGCTCCCAAATAAGACGCCTGCACTGCAGGCTAGGAGGAGAGTATTTTTCAGTTTTTTTTTTTTCTGTAATGAAATACAAAAATTACTGAAAAAAGCGCGACATCAAAAACGCGTCTAAAGGAGCTACGTCACGGGTATTTTGCGCACTTTTCGTTTTAACTATTGTGAAATTAGTGGTAGGCAACTTAACCCATGACAAACATCATCTTTGAACATCTAAAAGAAGCCACCTTAATTTCCGAAAAAAGAAATCGAGCCACGGCTAGAAATATCAATTTTTGGAAGACGCGCGGAAACAACTTGAAAGGTAAAGCCTTAATTTTTCAAGTTACAATCCATTTCAATCCTAGCCATCCGCAGACAAAAACGCTTGTTAGCTGTTTCATTGCTCTAACATAGAAATTGTTAATAAAAATGGATCATTATTTTTAGGTTTCCTACGACACAAATATATATTTCGGCTGTTCAAAAATCTGTTTAAATCCGTGACAAAGCCCCTTTTACGTACGATTAATTTCGAGACGTTGCCACCTTAAAATAGTGGTGCCTCTAGGCCTCGTTCCCTGATCTATCGGTTCAATCAATTGTCCATGCGCTCTATAATAAATACATACCATCTGATGCATAACAAAGTGCAGCGCAGATAGCGATAACAACCAGAAATAACTTCATGGTGAGCTCCCTTGATCGGTGAAGTACTTCAGTGAAATAACTAGGATATTGTTCTGTAGCCCTTAAATATCTCTGAAATTAAACTGGCTATGAAACCTGATCAAATACATCTGAAAGGTGTCTCTTTTCACTTCGGCGAACCAAGTAAAAATCAATTAACGGTTTTACAGGTGATTTCATTGTTAAAAAACGTTTCAGTATCACAAGTCGAAAAGGGTCAATATGAATCCCTTATACGTATTTGTTAAAGACAACTGAAATAATGATAGCTGGCTTTTGTTAGAGAAATGTATACATAAATAACTCATTAGATTAAAAAATTTAGGTAAAGTCTGTATACAAGCCTAGGGGCCCATCAGGCCGGAGCTTATCCCGGTTTCCGTAGCATGAAGCGACTAGGAGTATTCTACTTCCCCCTGGACGGGATGCTAGTCCATCCCAGGGTTACCCCCAGCAGTAAATTCGCCGGTACCCATTTATACACCTGGGTGGAGAGAGGCACTATGAGAGTAAAGTATCTTGCCTAAGAACACAACGCAGTACCCCGGCCAGGGCTCAAACCCGGACTGCCCGATCCGGAGTCCAGCGCACTAATCATTAGGCCACATTAGTACACTTTTTTAATTGTTAACGTAAACAGACAAATGCCCTCTTTAATTTCAATATTATTGATTTCAGTACCCGACAGATCAATCTTAAATTGAAGCTGCATAAAATTGTTCTTTGATCAAGCTTTGCCGCTGTCGGCAATATTATAGGAAAATCCATTACCTGACTCGTGAATTCCACGTTAAATTTCACGCAAAAAAATCGATATCGCACGAATCGCTTCGCGATATCGGTTTTTTTTTTTGAAATTATGACGAATGTTGCGAATTTTAATGCAGCCTCACTTTCAAGTCGCAATACTGCGCTGAATACCTTCGCATCTCTAGCCAATCAGAGCGCGAGAATTCTTTGAGCTATGCGTTAGACAGTCCAGGTTCGTTATCAGATTTGATAAACCATGTGACGTCACAACATAATTATCTTCGGGAATGCAATGATATATCCACAGGATAACAGGTAGCGGAAATTCAGAACTTTTTAAGATTCTATTCACAATGTTCGTTTAGTAATGAAAATAATTATTATAACGCTAAAATTGAAATGACTAAAAACTTTAAAATAAAAAAGTTTTCGGTTACTCTAAAAATTAAGGCATTAATGTTCGGTGTTTCGTTTTTAAGTTTTTAATCACTTCTTAGCCTTGTAATTATTTTTATTCCCATTCCGTTTGTAAAATAACACTTCAGCCAAACTGATTTGAACTGATTCTTCAGTTAAGATAAAACCCATGGACGCTAATCAGTACGAAATAATAATAAAAAAAATAGATAATGAATAGACGGACCAACGCGAAAAAATAATTACACATATTCTTGCAAACAACTGGGGTAGTACAATAACAGAACTGAATTTCTTCAGAAAGGCGTGGATTCAATAACTATCTAATTGACTATTTCTGGCCTACGACCTTTTATTTTTGGGTTACATTTAATACTCATACCGATTTTAATCGTTATCAGCTTCACCCCCAGATCTCGCAGTTATAACAGCTTTTTGATTTCAACTTGTACCGCATGTCTGCCTCATGAAAGGTCGTCCCTGTTCCTTGGCCAATCAAATGAAAGAGACGAGTTCAGGTGTATCAACAACAGTTTTAATTTCCTGGTGTTTGGAACTAGCAAAGTAATATTCTCCGGTGCGTAATGAATAACTTAGCAATTTACATAAGTGAGAGCTGAAATTAGCGCAGATGTATGTTTTCAAAACATTTCAAAGTTTTTTTTTAAATAACGAAACACGAGCTTGGTGAATTGATCACGGTAAGAATTTATTATTTCTCATAAAAGGACATGTCGGTTCTTTGGCCAATCCAAATGAAAGGGATGGGTTCAGGTGAATCAACAAAAGTTTTTAATGTCCTGGTGTTTGGAACTAACAATTTAATATTCCGTCACCGCGGTGGGTAATGAAAAGCCTGCCGATTTACATAAGTGAGAAAATTGGCGCAAATATATTCTTTCAAAACATTTGGAAGTTTGTTTAAATAACAAAACACGAGCTCAGGGAGTCGATCTTGGTAAAAATTCATTTCTAAATTATATTTCGCTACGGTTGTAGTACATCGTTGCCAATTTGACCGCTTACAATTCAGTCAAGTAGCATTTCCTCAGGACAAGTGACGAGCAATGATGAACATGCCACTAAACACGACTCGAACGGCCGAATGTCTCGTCGAAGTTCCTGTCCTTTCACTTATGGGGGAACAAAATGGCATTTTAGTGAACATACTCGCGAATATGGGGCTCATGCTCACCGCAACTTTGGGAAACGTTTCCATCCTTCTTAGCTTTGCACTTGTATCGTCTTTACGTTCAACGTCGAATAATCTTCTGTTCGGATTAGCTTTGACCGATCTTGGAGTGGGGCTTGTCGTTCATCCGTTGTACATCTCCGTCTTGTTCGGCGTCTACACCAACTCTCCACCGCACTGCACTGTTTTGACTGTATACAGCATTTCAACTTCTTTTTTAGCTGGTGTTTCGTTTCTATACATCGCAATCGTTGGCATAGATAGATATCTGACTATTCGGTTACACTTGCGATATGGGCAAATAGTGACCGAAAAACGAACCATAATCTTACAGATAGCAATGTGGATGATAAACGCACTGCTATGCTTTGTTTGGCTGGCAGGATTTCAAGTTTACTCAACGCTGGCGGCTGCAGTTGTTGCTATTTCTCTTATTGGCACATTTACTGTTTATATAAAAATCTACCAAGTGGTTAAGCGACACAAGAAACAGATTCAGGATCAAATGGCATCGCAGATATCACATTTTGAAATAAACAGGTTAAAAAGAATACGGAAATCGGCCATCAATACGCTATATGTCTTCTTCGTGTTCTTGTTATGTTATCTTCCTTTTTTCGTCGCCACAGCTATTAACAACATGTCAAGCTCTTCAAACACAGCTGTTGTCTTGGCTTACGAGTTCACCGTGACATTGATGCTCTCAAATTCTACTTTGAACCCTTTGATGTATTGCTTACGTCTTCGAGAATTCCGAAGCGCTGTCAAGAAAACGTACCGCAAAATATTCTGCTTGGAGTCTGCAGACGAGTAGAATTACAGTTGAAACTGATAAAACAGTTGAAAAAATATTATAAGAATATAAAGGTATAATTAATATTACCAAACAAACTTGCAAGCCCTGGTTCCATTTCTTCCTCAACGAGGCTCGGATCAAGGACATCGTCATTCTCGAGCTCTACAAAATTAGAGTTAGAGAAGCAAAAGGATGAACTAACCATCAATAAAAAGGAGTTAGATGGGGAAAGCGTTATTGGGGTGGATGTTTGAAGAAGGTGGAGGAGAGAAGCTTGCAGAGCAGGCGTATTTATGGCGAGCGAACGCTCAGACTTTCTTCGCGAAATGTTTGTCCGCCATTTTGGATTTTTTAGGCAGAGGAAGGTTGGGGAGAGAAACAAATTTCTACCAAGAGGGGTGGTTGGTTGGCGAGAGAAAGGAGGGGGGAGGGGGAGGGAAAGAAAAAAATTCTTCCTCTCGCGTGTCCCAATCCACCCCGTCCGCTCTAACCGTAAATCAAACATGGCGGCTCAGTGGACGATGGCACTCGCGCTCCCAAATAAGACGCCTGCACTGCAGGCTAGGAGGAGAGTATTTTTCAGTTTTTTTTTTCTGTAATGAAATACAAAAATTACTGAAAAAAGCGCGACATCAAAAACGCGTCTAAAGGAGCTACGTCACGGGTATTTTGCGCACTTTTCGTTTTAACTATTGTGAAATTAGTGGTAGGCAACTTAACCCATGACAAACATCATCTTTGAACATCTAAAAGAAGCCACCTTAATTTCCGAAAAAAGAAATCGAGCCACGGCTAGAAATATCAATTTTTGGAAGACGCGCGGAAACAACTTGAAAGGTAAAGCCTTAATTTTTCAAGTTACAATCCATTTCAATCCTAGCCATCCGCAGACAAAAACGCTTGTTAGCTGTTTCATTGCTCTAACATAGAAATTGTTAATAAAAATGGATCATTATTTTTAGGTTTCCTACGACACAAATATATATTTCGGCTGTTCAAAAATCTGTTTAAATCCGTGACAAAGCCCCTTTTACGTACGATTAATTTCGAGACGTTGCCACCTTAAAATAGTGGTGCCTCTAGGCCTCGTTCCCTGATCTATCGGTTCAATCAATTGTCCATGCGCTCTATAATAAATACATACCATCTGATGCATAACAAAGTGCAGCGCAGATAGCGATAACAACCAGAAATAACTTCATGGTGAGCTCCCTTGATCGGTGAAGTACTTCAGTGAAATAACTAGGATATTGTTCTGTAGCCCTTAAATATCTCTGAAATTAAACTGGCTATGAAACCTGATCAAATACATCTGAAAGGTGTCTCTTTTCACTTCGGCGAACCAAGTAAAAATCAATTAACGGTTTTACAGGTGATTTCATTGTTAAAAAACGTTTCAGTATCACAAGTCGAAAAGGGTCAATATGAATCCCTTATACGTATTTGTTAAAGACAACTGAAATAATGATAGCTGGCTTTTGTTAGAGAAATGTATACATAAATAACTCATTAGATTCAAAAATTTAGGTAAAGTCTGTATACAAGCCTAGGGGCCCATCAGGCCGGAGCTTATCCCGGTTTCCGTAGCATGAAGCGACTAGGAGTATTCTACTTCCCCCTGGACGGGATGCTAGTCCATCCCAGGGTTACCCCCAGCAGTAAATTCGCCGGTACCCATTTATACACCTGGGTGGAGAGAGGCACTATGAGAGTAAAGTATCTTGCCTAAGAACACAACGCAGTACCCCGGCCAGGGCTCAAACCCGGACTGCCCGATCCGGAGTCCAGCGCACTAATCATTAGGCCACATTAGTACACTTTTTTAATTGTTAACGTAAACAGACAAATGCCCTCTTTAATTTCAATATTATTGATTTCAGTACCCGACAGATCAATCTTAAATTGAAGCTGCATAAAATTGTTCTTTGATCAAGCTTTACCGCTGTCGGCAATATTATAGGAAAATCCATTACCTGACTCGTGAATTCCACGTTAAATTTCACGCAAAAAAATCGATATCGCACGAATCGCTTCGCGATATCGGTTTTTTTTTTTGAAATTATGACGAATGTTGCGAATTTTAATGCAGCCTCACTTTCAAGTCGCAATACTGCGCTGAATACCTTCGCATCTCTAGCCAATCAGAGCGCGAGAATTCTTTGAGCTATGCGTTAGACAGTCCAGGTTCGTTATCAGATTTGATAAACCATGTGACGTCACAACATAATTATCTTCGGGAATGCAATGATATATCCACAGGATAACAGGTAGCGGAAATTCAGAACTTTTTAAGATTCTATTCACAATGTTCGTTTAGTAATGAAAATAATTATTATAACGCTAAAATTGAAATGACTAAAAACTTTAAAATAAAAAAGTTTTCGGTTACTCTAAAAATTAAGGCATTAATGTTCGGTGTTTCGTTTTTAAGTTTTTAATCACTTCTTAGCCTTGTAATTATTTTTATTCCCATTCCGTTTGTAAAATAACACTTCAGCCAAACTGATTTGAACTGATTCTTCAGTTAAGATAAAACCCATGGACGCTAATCAGTACGAAATAATAATAAAAAAAAATAGATAATGAATAGACGGACCAACGCGAAAAAATAATTACACATATTCTTGCAAACAACTGGGGTAGTACAATAACAGAACTGAATTTCTTCAGAAAGGCGTGGATTCAATAACTATCTAATTGACTATTTCTGGCCTACGACCTTTTATTTTTGGGTTACATTTAATACTCATACCGATTTTAATCGTTATCAGCTTCACACCCAGATCTCGCAGTTATAACAGCTTTTTGATTTCAACTTGTACCGCATGTCTGCCTCATGAAAGGTCGTCCCTGTTCCTTGGCCAATCAAATGAAAGAGACGAGTTCAGGTGTATCAACAAAAGTTTTAATTTCCTGGTGTTTGGAACTAGCAAAGTAATATTCTCCGGTGCGTAATGAATAACTTAGCAATTTACATAAGTGAGAGCTGAAATTAGCGCAGATGTATGTTTTCAAAACATTTCAAAGTTTTTTTTTAAAATAACGAAACACGAGCTTGGTGAATTGATCACGGTAAGAATTTATTTCTTAATTTATATTTTCAGTTGCGGACTCCACCGTTTAAATTAGCGTTTCTTCAGGACGGAGAAACGCCAAACAAGTGACACGGAACAAAGGGCTGAATTTAATGGCCGATGATGAGCAAGCCACTTAACACGACTCGAACCGAATGTACTGTCGAAGCTCCTGTCCTTTCGCTTATCGGCGAACAAAATGGCATTTCGATGAACATGGTGATAAATATTGCCCTCATGTTCACCGCAACTTTGGGAAACATTTCTATTCTTCTTAGCTTTGCGCTTGTATCGTCTTTACGCTGGACGTCAAATTATCTTCTGTTCGGGTTAGCTTTGACTGATCTTGGAGTGGGGCTTCCGGCGAATGTACTGTCGAAGCTCCTGTCCTTTCTCTTATCCGCGAACAAAATGGCATTTTGATAAACATGGTGTTAAATATTGCCCTAATGTTCACCGCAACTTTGGGAAACATTTCTATTCTTCTTAGCTTTGCGCTTGTATCGTCTTTACGCTGGACGTCAAATTATCTTCTGTTCGGGTTAGCTTTGACTGATCTTGGAGTGGGGCTTGTCGTTCATCCATTGTACATCTACGTGTTGTTTAACGTCTACACCAACTCTCTACCGCATTGCACTGTTTTGGTTGTTTATAGCATTTCGATTTCCTTTTTAGCTGGTGTTTCGTTTCTATAAACATCGCAATGGTTGGTATAGATAGGTATCTGGCGATTCGGTTGCACCTGCGATAGAAGCAAATAGTGACCGAAAAACGCACCATCTTCATACACCCATCAACTGTCGCTTAACCACTTGGTAGATTTTTTATATAAACAGTAAATGTGCCGACAAGAGAAAGAGCGACAACTGCAGCCGCCAGCGTTGAGTAAACTTGAAATCCTGCCAGCCAAACAAAGCATAGCAGTGCGTTTATCATCCACATTGCTATCTGTAGGATTATGGTTCGTTTTTCGGTCACTATTTGCCCATATCGCAAGTGTAACCGAATAGTCAGATATCTATCTATGCCAACGATTGCGATGTATAGAAACGAAACACCAGCTAAAAAAGAAGTCGAAATGCTGTACACAGTCAAAACAGTGCAGTGCGGTGGAGAGTTGGTGTAGACGCCGAACAAGACGGAGATGTACAACGGATGAACGACAAGATCGGTCAAAGCTAATCCGAACAGAAGATAATTTGACGTTGAACGTAAAGACGATACAAGCGCAAAGCTAAGAAGAATGGAAACGTTTCCCAAAGTTGTGGTGAACATGAGGGCAATATTCAACACCATGTTTACTAAAATGCCATATTGTTCGTCGATGAGT